>WWET01000001.1:947339-957458 GCA_011038615.1 Limnodynastes dumerilii | reverse complement strand
TCCTTCCAAAGGGCTTGTTCGAAAACAAGAGACCTTAAACATGCTGGAATTTGTGTGCGCTTGGGAAGAAACTTGAAGTTGCTCCTGACCCTGGAAGTTGTTACAAACAAGTGACAACGGCCACCAGAAATTGTGATGCCCATGACCTTGCTGCAGCATTCCACCACTATGTGACATCACACACCATGACTTAAGCTGGCCATACACTAGAGCGATTATTGAGCCGATCCTTCAATTATCGCGTAAGGGCCCGAATTATCACGCAAGTATGTTAATGATTTTTCGGACGAGAATCCAATAATCGTCCAAAAAGGGCTTCTGAACGATTATTTGATATTTTGACATGTTTGATTTAAAGCGATAAAAAGCACCAGATTTTTTGAAAAATCGCATAGTATACAGCCATTTCACGATAATTGTTAGATCTTCGCGATAAATTTATGGTGAAGTAGAGGCGTGCTTATGCAAATGAACTGGGACATTTCATGCAGCGTCAAGAGCTGTGGGACATGGATTTGTTGGAGTGAACTATAATATCAACTGGGACATTTCATGCAGCCTCTGTGTTTAAACACCTGCTTATATATACAGGTGCATCCATGTGCTTCAAGACCTGAGTGACATGGATTTGTTGGCGAGAACTATAACATGTTTGCCGCTTGGAAGATTCCAAGACCTTTCGTATTTGCATCCATCACGACGGCAAAGAACAAAGAGCTAGCTACAACAGGAAGTTATATTTATACTTCCTATCGTCTACGTCAGTCAAACCCACATGCTAATGACTGCCCTTTATTTAAATTTGTAAAGAAAATCCGACGATAAAATAAAATGATCATACTGTGTATGGAAAAAAGCGATATTTTGCAGCCGACGAAAGTAGACCAAAAATCTACGTTTTTTAAAACTTTTGCACGATTATTGTATGAAACAAATGTGATGTATGGTGCCGATATTATTTGGGACTCTAGCGGAAAATTTGGCAAAATTATCGGCAAATTCATGTGATTTTCGATAATCGCTCTAGTGTATGGCCAGCTTTATATATGGGTGGATCACCGCAGACCTATGGGTACAATTCACAGCAGTACAATACCCTGGTGAAGGCTCTATTTTAAGAAGTCCTCCCTGGCTTCATTCTCCTGATGTGCAGCCTGATACAGCTCTCCCTAGGCCTGGGACAAATATCAAGGCAGTACTTCCCTGACTGAGACCCTAACACCCAGCATAGAAATTGTTCACTAAGCGTTTAACGCATTGTAAAAAATAGTGTCCATTCAGTTCCCCTGTCTGTCCCCACCAGAGCAGCAACTTCATTATCTTACTTTTTAATACAATACAAAATGTAAAAAGTCATATTGAGACATCCCATTGTTACTGCATTCTTTCCAAAGAAAGTTAAGATATTTTCATTACAATTGCAAATAAAATAAATTCAAAAACAAAAAAATGAAGGACAGTTTCACAAATGCTGTAATCATATGGAAATAGAGTGGTAGTCACTGATTTTATCAGCATAAAATCAAACACATTTGAAACTCTTGGCTCCCAAGCACTTCTGTTTCCCTCATCTGTGCAGGATAGGACCAATAAAGAAGCATAAACTTGTTATTACCAAGAGAAATATCTCAATTTGCACAAGTGTATACGATCTTTGCAATAGTAACTCTTTGAAAGGTCATCAGTCTCCCCATGGAGGTTCTTGACTTAGTCTTATAGCGCTGTGTTGTTTTTTTTTTTTTCCTAGGCCACAGCTGCCTCCTGTAATGTAAAAGACAAATGGTTGTACTGTTGAGGTTACTCTGTGATGGGATACAAAGCTTAAGAATATGCAGCGTGAAGGAACCATTTGATTCTCAATTCAATTTGAAGCAAGCTGTCCACATTAGAAGAACACGTGAATCAAAAACGTCAGCGGGGTTTCAGCGCTGTTTTGTTCAAACGTTAAACATCTCTGTTTAGAGATGAAATCAGGACAGGTGTTTTCTTACAGTGCACATAGACAGGCTACAAACGGTACATTTTTAATAAATTTAGAGTGATTACTGTAATGTACTAATAAAAAAAGAATAAGAAAATGGGTGGGCCATTACCCAACTTCTAAAACCATTCCCACACTCCAAATAGGACTTTGATGGTAAATATTACATAAAAAGAAATATATATAAAATAAAAATGTAGAAACATAGAATTTGAAGGTAAACACGAACCACTTCTAGTCCACCGATTTTTTTAGGGTAACTAAAACCCTATTTGATCCTTATCTCTTTGAAAGTAAACGCTTATGGCTATATGAATAATATTTATATTACGTTTGTGTTTCCAATAGGGCCAGGGCAGAGACCGATGTGAATGTCTAATGTTCTCTGTAAAGCACTACTGACAATTTGAAGCACTATATAAATAATCAATAATAATGATTACCTTACTGTATTAGCCTGTAACACCTCTGTTGGGAGACTATTACTGTAAAGGTATAATTCAACATAAACTGGCATTATACTAAGAGTAACTATGAAAAATAAACTTTATCTGACTTTAACATAAGGGGGGCAGGTATCGGGGGTTTTGAGCACAAACAAAGCCCAGGTGTATTCTATAAGGATTTGACTGAATCACACCCTCTCCTCTGATTGGTCATTTCAGCAGTGTTCCTATTGGCAACTATTGCTCCTCCTTTCTCTACTGGCCCAACACACACAGGCTTAAATTCACAGCTTTAGGCCCATATGTTTGCTCCAATACGTAGAACCTCCATGGTGGATGGTCCAGCGGGATGCAATTGCCAGTTTGGCGGGCCCTATATTGACAGCCAGAAGCTGTATGCCAAGATGTATCACTGATAAGCTGCTCGGCATTGCTATTGGGGTACCTATGGGTGCGTATTTTGACTCATTCCCAATAGTGACAGACTGGCGGTGGCTGAGTCAGGCTCAGGTTAGGGTTAGGCCTGAAAAAGGGACAGTTAGGCTTCAAGAAGGGAATAATGGGGTTAGGGCTAGGCTGTGGAACATGGATGGATAGGGTTCGGGCTTAAGAAGAGAAAAATTAGAGTTAGTCTGAAGGAAATGGAGGGTTGGGGGGAGGGTTAAGGGTTGGATGCAACTAGGATGCAAGTGCTCACCTGTTGCTGGAGAACAATTCTTGACTCCAGGAGTGGCAGAAGCACCGATGGCAGTTGCCATTCAATTGCGACAAAATGCTCTCTCGCAAAACAGACCATTATGCCGGCACACCACACTCTGGACCAGCATCCCTTCAGTAGTTCCAGCAGTAGAAGAACCTTATGGCCATGCAACCAGGAACAATTGAATGAATGAATTATTGTGCAGGAGACGCTCCTAATATTTCACAACCTATGCATTAGAAATCTGGCTGCGTCTATCAGTCTTGTCACCATCCATGTTGTGAATAACACCAGTGTTGCATGGCGGCTTTAAAATTGCCGGGGCAACAGTCATTACTTAGGCGTAGCAAAATGCTCGATAAACACATTTGTATTTACTTATCACAGAGGGAAATCTAGAAACCATACAGCAATCTGTGCAATAACACTAGCAACCTCTTCAATTCAAAGCATCTCAAAACAATTACAGTAGCAAAAATGCAGTGTTCATGTCTCTTGGCACCTTTCTTCTGTCTTTATATTAATATAATGTAACACACATCAAAGTGTATCGGGGGAGCTCTCTATCTGAGCTTGACTGTGTAAGTAATCTCTGTTTATTCAAAGACATTCTTTAGATATTTTATGTTCATTTTGCAAAAAACACTTTCGATTTAAGCAATTTTCCTCTCCCCTTACAAGCCAAGACGATGACTTACATCTGGAGAAGTTCCTCTGCGAGACAGCTGGTTTTTATCGCATTTATAGGCCCCACTGTGTGCTCTTCTTCAGATTTAAAGGATGGGGTCAACGTATGATTGCTTATCTTAAGGATGAGTTGTGGCTTGATATATTTCTTGGGGGAAGGAGGTTTATGGAAATTTTTGGGGATCTTTTCACACCTCATTTCAAATTGGACGTGGTCGGCAAACTTACATATGTGTTATTGTATGTTGATTCCAAACTTCAGCTCTTGTATTGCTGCATTGTGGGAAACTTGGTTAAGCAACCAAAGAATATGTAACGACCAATAAAGCAGTTTAAACTCAGTCAAGGTGTTTTTGCCTTTACGATGGTATGTTTTGCTTTTCAAAGGATGATCTATGACACAAACAGCATCCAAGAAATGGGGTAATTTGAATTTACTATTGGCCAAGATGAAGGAACACATTGTAACAAATAATATGAATAAAAATTTTTGGTTGGATGAGTTTATTTATCCATAATAAGATTGCCATATTTTAAGCAAGTATGTAAACCCCAAATGAATCTAGAAAATATCTTATCATAATTAGAAAAAGCTGTTGAGTGCTGTGTACTCTAATTTAAGAACTTTGAACACAGTAGGAGGGACATTTCAACCAATCAGCAATAAGTACACATTAAACCGATGTACGACACATGTAACATTAGAATACTGCGCATCTGAGCAAAGACAATAACACCCACTGCCGACTGCAATACAAACACTCAGGGATGCACACACTCCAAGGGGCACGACAAGGACGGGAAGGCAAATTGAGAGACAGGAGAGATCGAGGGATAGAACCACACACGAGTAGCTGATCAGAACAAGAGCAGACCAGGAAACACAAGGTAGACACAGAGCAGGCAAAATGCAGGAGACCAACACTATAACCGGCAATGTGGGACACACTTTGCTGGCCGTTTACAGGTCTGTCCTCCAATTAGCTCCCAGACCTGTACACACACCTCCAGGCGGATTGGAGGACAACAGCGACACAAAATGAAAAGGCAGCTTTGCACACCACCATGGTCTGACCAACGACATGCAACAGTAACTACCTACACTACACTACAGAAGTGCCTACACTTCACTACATGGGAGGTTGGTAAAATGTTTCATTATAGTTGAATAAGGGACTATGTTTTCCACTAAACTGTGATTCTGTAAATGATAATGTTGAACCGCCGATGAAGCACTATTTTCTTTCAGAGCAGAGACGGTAAAAGAACGTCTACTACTGAGAGGGTTCAAGAGGCCAAGCTGTTGCAACACCAAACATAGCCAGAGGGGCAGAAAAGATGGAGCGGTTGTTTTTGTTATTTTGTTATGAGGATGACTCAGTGTTTGAACAGCACAAACAGGTGCAAAACTAGGAGGGGTTCGGGTGGGGGCATTTTTTTTAACTTTTAAACAGAATTGAAGGGGAGAGGGGACATTTCCTTATTCATCTCTAAATTACAGTTTATAATTAAAAGTGTTCAGTATTTGTGAGAAATAAACAAAAGCTAAGTATTTTCAGTGCATAAAACACTAACATTAATGCCCACCCTTTGCATGGTTGCATGATTGGTTCCGGTGCTGGCTTGCTTAGCTGTTACGCTCCAACCATAGATCATCGCTCGTGTGTCTCCTTGTAAAAAAAACAAACCTGTTTTTCCTAGAATCCCATTTATGTGCTGGTTTGGTAGTTCCTTCTATTCTTAATCATTATTTAAGATATAATTAAACTAGTTTCTTAATTGTCATTGGTATCTTGTCACACAGTTGTATCTTCTGGAATATACAGAACTGACAATAGTGTGTTTACATCAGAGAGATGAATTCACTGTCTTCTCTAGTTTACACACACGGCCAGACTCCTGTAATATAAATATTCACCAACGACGCATCAGAGATTTATTTTCATAGGATTTCAAGTCATTAAATCAAATTTACAAATGGGCACCAGTGAAGCATACCAAGAATGATTAAATAGAATTGAAATATTATAGCAGAGTGTGAGGATTTCTAATTTTTAAATACAGGTTCACCTCTTCTAATTTTAGATTATAGTGAAACCAGGTTTAAAATGCATGACGAAAATAGGATTAAGGCAAAATAGTAATAAAAATAATTTATCAGCAGCAAAACTGAAATGATTTTTCAGACCTGTCTCCCCCTTTGCCTATTTAACTACCGTAATTAAAAATAGAAATTGCATGGATTAGAAACACACAAATGTAAGTAAACACTATGGCCGTATTAAAACCTAAGACGCTTCGGCTTCTTAGGTGCATAGATTTGTGAAATGACCAACTACACATGCATAGTAGGTCATTTACACAATCTACGTGCCAGTTAGGTATTTAGATTGCCTCTGTGTGGTCTTTAAAGACCGCACGGAGTAGTTTAGTTACAAAGGGCCTGATCCAGACCTATGCCTTCCGTCGCTAGGATGGCGGGCGTAAGCGTAAGATCGGCTGAAAAGCCGATCTGCGCATGCGCCGGGCAAAAGTTGCCCGGCGTCTCTACGGCAACGCCCGATCGTGGATCGGGTGTCCGTAACAGCGCCGTAGGGACGCTGGAGGGGACATCCCCCAGCGTCCCTATGTTCAGGTTAGTGTAGGTGGGCGGGGGGGAGCTAGTTTAATGAAGGTGGGAGGGCGGGCTAGGCGGCCATACGCTTCTGTGCGAGCGCATGGCTCCTTCCTTACACCGGCTGAAGTTAGGGGAGCATCGGCGTAGGTCTGGATCAGGCCCAATAACACTAAGAGTCAGGGATCAAGGGCACTCAGAAGTCACAATACAAAACCAGTGAAAGCAGAAGAGCACTGGAGAGCCTAACACTATAACTGGCAGCATGCAGTCACATTACAGCAAGTGCAGAGGTGCCATTGCCAAGGGGTGGAAGGGGGGAGGGATTTAGATTAGCCGGGGAGGGTGGGGAGAGGCATTGCCCGTTCTTAAGAAGGAAACTACGTACAGTAAAATAAGGTGGCCCCTATTGCTCTCTTAAGTGCCATAAGGTACCTAAAAACGGGGGGCGTGTTATGGGTTGCATCGGTGAGTTAGGTGCGGTTCTGTCCACACCTAACTCACTTTTATTTGTGAATACGGCCCTGTAAATGTACTGATCTACTTCCTTCTGGCAGTCAGCCCAACCCAAGAAACAGCTTACCTTTTTCATGCAACCTGTTTTTTTGGACCAATATATTAGTCATACCTATAAATGCAGGCCTAGCCAACTTGTGGCTCTCCATATGTTGGGAAACTACATCTCCCAGCTTGTTCTAACTGTGTAGCTAAAGCTTATACATGACAAAGCATGCTGGCACTTGTAGTTTCACAACGCTTGGAGAGCCACGGGTTGGCCAGGCCTAATGTTAATATATGGTGGACATCTGTAATGTCCTCTTATGTAACTGTGTGTGGGTGTGTGTTCCAATTGCTAGGATGGTGACACATGTATGTGCATGCATTTGAAAAATGTATACTCCGTGCAGTAGATCCAGACTTAAGGTTGAGTTCCATACCTCGGCCTCCGAATTTGCGATCGTAAATTCCGTACTTGAGAGGAAGTGTAAACCCCCTGCACTCCCCTTGTACGTACAGGCCCTACTCATGCAGTACCCTACCTTAAAGTCTCCACATGCCGAAGGCCACATACAGAATGGTGAATGGTGGATAAGCTTTGGAATGCCTTTACTATACGATTACCATTCTGGATCCCTCCTTCCATGCTTATTGCACATGCCGGGTAAGTGGACCTGTCCTGCACACAGAGAACGAAGCGCAATATTGGTAGGTTACATTCTGATGCAGATTTTATGCTACTCTGCATGCCTCACTGCAGTAAAGCAGTCCACAACCCCATCCCCAGTTTATTATATGCCACCACTATAGTGCCTCCAATATTTTTTATGCCTGACTAAAGATCCAGAGAGCATTAAGTTGTGCACCAGTTGAGCACCTGACTGGGCTGCTGTAAAGAGGTTAATGGTAACAAGTACGCTCCCACAAAAAAATTCTTGGGCATAAAATTTCTCTTTTGTAACGTGAATAATCTAGGCCCCCACCTTACAACTAACACCAACATTAAGCCCATGGTGAATACATGCAATCATTTGGCCCATGGTCTACCAGACTGCCCGTGCAATATTTCACACCTTTATAATCTGAAAAGCAAATATGAGAGATAACTAATATTAAGGCCAAGGGGGCAGATCCAGACCTAAGTGCTTGTTACGCTACATCGCGTAGCGTTTTTACGCTGACGTATTTTCTATGCAATCCCCATGCTTGTACATACTTTGGTCGTTTTACATTTCCCAAACCCTACCTTAACTTTTCAAAGCGTAAGTACTGAAGAACGTAATGGATTTACGTACATAAATCCGTATGGATACAAGAAAAGCAGTAGGAACAATAGCGCTTAGATATATTTACCCTCTTTGATACAAACAGATGATATATCAAAGCAGATGGCATAATACAAACTGGGTAAACACCAATGGAGAGGTAAGACAATATATGAGACAACGATGGATGCTTTATGGCATCTAATAAGGGCTTACGGTTGGTAGACTTCTAGTCCATTTCCTCATACCGTACAGTCCAAGCAAGTAATGTTTGTTAAACTCACAGGCAGCCGTAAGAGTCTATAGGTAAAGGAAAACTTTCCGTCTCCTATTGTCGACAGCGGCGTTCAGTCCCGATGTCCTGCCGGGTGTCTCAAGCCTCGTTCTCATTGCCGTGTATGCGTGTCACACGGATCAATGAAAGTGGAAAAAAACGAACAAGAAAGCACCATCTAGTGCAATTCAATTTATTTAAAACCCAGTTTGTATTATACCATCTGCAGTGATATATCTGTTTGTATCAAAGTGGGTAAATATATCTAATCGCTATTGTTCCTACTGCTTTTCTTGTATATATATTGACATTTGGAGTTTGGATCATACTCTACATAGTGGGCACTTAAGCAGCTGGTGTGTGCATATCTGTAGTGCTCTTCTATACCTCTGAACCCTGTATACCTATAAATCCGTATGGGCCTAACCTGGCCCATACTCCCCAATTTAAATGCCTTCCTCCACTGTAGTACAGTGTACTGAAAGCCTATTCCATCTGATAAATTACAATTTGGAACTGTTATATGTACAATTAGAGCACATTTAGAAATATTCCACTCTTCTTTTATATTAGGTCTGGATCTACCCCAAGGTCCCTGTCCCAGATCCCCACTTTTTTAATGTTTAAAATAAAAATGGAAAAAAACTTACTAATTTCTTTTATTTTTCACATAAAAAAGGGCCTAGTTTAGCTCATGACATCATAGGACTACTAAATAAAACTTTTAACACTAGCATTTGTTCTGGGGCAATAGAACTATGCACAACTTTGTATAATGTATTGTTGCTTGGCACTGCTATACTTGGGAAAACTAGGCAATTAAATTTTATGTAAACATTTGGAGTTGTGCTATTTAAGTAAAAGTAACTATGAAAAAGATGATGGAAAAAAGTGTTTTCCCATTGTTTTTCCTTATGCCCATTTAACACCAATAAAATAAAACAATATATATTCACATGCTAGCAATAAGGAAATAAAAACGTACTGTAACATTTACGAACAGACTAATGAGTTTTGGAAAAAAAAGTTGTTTTCGGTGAAACTGGCAGACTTCCAATTGTAAATATTGGTCATGAATGGACAATGACATTCCACACATCAAATGGCTTTTTATACAGTATTGTATGTTTCAGTTTTCAATAGAAGTCAAAATAAATATTTTAAACTCAAGTAAATTAATATTGTATATAGCGATTAAATGTATTCTGGGCAAAATTCAGCATTTGGGGTGTCAAAAATGTATAAATATACTTTTATTATATAATGGATATTAAAGTAATAATTTTTATGTAACCTTTTTGTTTATTTATTCCTACTGGAATGCTGATGTTTCTGAAGGAATCCCTTATTTGAATTCTAACAGGGATATTTAATATAGTGTGATAAGTGACTTTGACTGTAAATCAACTAAATGGAATTTAAAGATGGCTCTCGATGACATTATATAGTGAACACTAAATTTTAATAAAACATAAATTTCACACTTTAATGCATTTTAACACTATATGGTTTAATTCCATTCTTATTTGTCTAAAATAAGTGCTAAGGGATGCTTAGAACACAGAAGAAAAGGAAGCTCTGGGGGTTGATTCAGATTTAGGAGCAACCATAGGAGTTGGAATGGGGAATTAAGTGGGTAAATCCCCCCCCCTAT
>WWET01000001.1:864520-925327 GCA_011038615.1 Limnodynastes dumerilii | reverse complement strand
CCCCCCCCACACCATCATGCGTACACGCCTCCGGAATGGGTCATTTTGCGTAATTGAGAATCGTTTACAGTGTATTCCGATGCGTGGCCTCCATAGCCGTACATACGCAATGCAATTGCACTGGGTACTTATGCATATTCGGAGTGCGCAGGTCTACTGTCGTATGGACTCCTGGATCCGGTCCCTTGCCGTGCCCTGTACATATGTGTTATAGTGTGGATTACTTTTTGCCATTTATTATTTTTTGTTACTTGTCTAGAAAAATGTGAAATACTTTACGTGATTATTATTTTTCTTTTATGTTTGACTCTTTTATCTGTTTATCTGTTTCTATGTTTTTATAACTATTACAATACATGTGTCATTATTTGAGTTCTCTTAATAATCCTTATCTAGTTCTGCAAATGGTAATCCACTGTTACAATATCTTGGAGCTACAATGGGTGTGACATCATCTGGGGAAAAGTATGAGGTCATTGGGCTATAGTCATAGAAACGTTTATATTTGTTCATCTTATGTTTCAGCTGATAAATTCACGTTATTATGCATAGTCTTGTCTTTGATATTCAGATCAGTGTATCCAGGAATTCACATTTTCAATTCCTAGATATACTGCCAGACTGAGTCACCACAGGGAGGCTCGACTGAAGTTAACAGCCATTCATATTATAGCTGTCACCAAGTGACATCAACAGCATCCTTGCTGTGCCTGGAGACTGCCTGCTCGGCAGTTCTGACATGAGTATTAAGAGGCAGTGACAAAGAAAGACATAGGGACACATGTCATCACGTGCGTACAGAAACACCAAGGGGGTATTGGGATACAAACACATCAAGGAAACTGGAGGGTCCATGATTGAGACTTACTGGGGAAACAAGGAGCACTTGAAATAGAGAAATAAGTGGGAGGAGGAGGGGGACCAGGTGGCCCTGTAATAAAGAAACAACCAGGGGGCACTGTAATAAAGAAACATTGGGGAAACCAGGGGCACTATAATAGAGAGACATAGGGAAACCAGGGGCACTGTAATAAAGAAACATTGGGGAAACCAGGGGCTCTATAATAGAGAGACATGGGGAAATCAGGGGGCACTATAATAAAGAAACATTGGGGAAACCAGGGGGCATTATAATAAAGAAACATTGGGGAAACCAGGGGCACTATAATAGAAAGACACGGGGAAACCAGGGGGCACTGTAATAAAGAAACATTGGGGAAACCAGGGCACTATAATAGCGAGACATGGGGAAACCAGGGGCGCTATAATAGAGAGACATGGAGCAAAACCAGGGGGCACTGTAATAAAGAAACATTGGGGAAACCAGGGGAATTATAATAGACATGGGGAAACCAGGGGGCACTATAATAAAGAAACATTGGGGAAATCAGGGGCACTATATTAGAGAGACATGGGGAAATCAGGGGCGCTATAATAGAGAGACATGGGGAAACCCAGGGAGCACTATAATAGAGAGACATGGGGCAAAACCAGGGGGCACTGTAATAGAGAAATATGGGGGTACCCACGAGCCATGTAGTAGAGAAGCATGGGGGAAACCAGGGGGCACTGTAATAGAGAAACATGGGGAAACCAGGGGGCACTGTAATAGAGAAACATGAGGGGAACTAGGAGCTGTGTTATATAGAGACATGGGAGAATGTTGGGTTTCACATTTCACTACTGGTACCTTAAATTAATAGATACTACCATAATGATTTATTAAATAGACCCCATCATGTAAAAAAAAACGTTACTGAACATTACACAATATAGGATTTATCCTAGTAGCTGCCATATAATACAGAAAGTAGCATAGCAACCGCAATACAATAAAAGCTGCATCCTAGTGACCACCATACAATACACACTGCACCCTAGTGACCACCATACAACAGAAATGGCAATCTTGTAACCACAAAGATATAGAAAGCACATCCATATAAGCTTCATAAAACACAAACTAACTATATAAGACTGCATCCCATTCCCAGCAACCGTCAAACGCACACTGCATCCTAATGAGTTCCATATAAAACAAACTACATCCTAGTAAGTTCTATATCATATAGAATACATACCAGCAGCCGTCACACAACACATGAACATTTACACTCAAAATTTTCAACTGTTGTCTCATTATTACTGTGCATCTAATACAAACAAAGAATATTCCAAAATGTTGGCAATAATAACAACAAAGTACATAATTTGATAATAAATAAATAGGAAAATATAATTTTCTTTAAAAGTACACTATGTGCCCTGTGTATAAATAACTGTTAAATAATTTTATTTAATAAAGATATATATATATATATTTCTTTTTTTATTTTTTTATTTCTTTTTATTGAAGCAATGAAGAAACAGAAGAACAAACCAGTGGTATTACATCACATGATATTAATTACATTTTCCATATTGCATTTTTAACCATAGAAAAACACAATCTTCGTCATTAATGGGATTTTTTGGGGGTGTGTGTTTTTTTTTACCGACTCACTGATCCGTCAAGTCTACTTGTCATCGATACTGTTAACTGAAGCGGATTGATTTCTATTAACCAGGGCAGATGCAAAATGATGTTTAATATCTCTTCCATTTCCATGTCATTTGTGCCTAATGTCTTGAAATCATTCCCCAAAGGACTGTTCTGTTCTTTGATAATTTGCCTAAAAGCTTTCCTCCTTCGTTATCGCGGTACGCACTTCTCACAGCGATCTTCCCTCTAACGCGGCTCCTGCACACAGAGCAAATCCGTCATTCTTTTACTCAAATATCCTATTTCTGGGATTTTTAGCACTTTATCTCACCATTACAGTACTGCTTTTTATATACGCTATGAACTATAACAAGTGAATCATGTGTGACTGCAGTAGATTTTACCACTGATTTGTCCTTTTGTTAGCGCTTTCCAACAAATGTATCGTAGAAAATAAAAAATTCCATCAACTATATAGAAGCAAAATCTAAAATAATGAACGTATTGTCATGTACGTGAAAAGCACCTATTTTACTGTTGCAATTGAGATGATGAATTTTACTTTTACATGTTATTTTTCAATTTCTAGGAACATAACCTCACTTTGTGGAGCTGTACACATAAACTTACAGCTTTTAAAAATAACCCAGGGGGTTGAACTAGAGATGGGAGCAACAAAACACATTTATTTTTTTCAGGCAGGTGAAATACTTGAATACAGTGCGCAGCAAACTGAATATATCTTTTATTTCAAAGTGTCAGTTGAGAGTATAGGTGCAAATAACAAGTATGGGACCGGATTCACACTTTAGAAGCTGCGGCTTTTTTACTGCGTCCTTTTAAGGAAATGACAAACTACGCATGTGTAGTAAGACATTTACGCAAGCTACGCACCATTTAGGTATGAAGCTTGAGTAAGTGCGGTCTTTAAAAACGCACTTAGAAATTTAAGAAGGAAGAGGTGTGCCAGGCAGCCTCTGTGCTGTTATAAGAAGAGTGGGAGCAGGGGCGTTTTAAGAAGCGAGGGGGCCCTTGTGCAGGATTTGCCTTACCTGAGACAGGACTGTCCCGATTTACGGGCCGAAAAAGGGGCTCCTTTTTCGGTCCGTTAATTGGGACAGTCCCAACACGGGGGAAGGGGCACTCATTTGGCATCTATTTCTTCACTCCGGAAGATCTTAGAGGAAAGAAATAGATGCTGAATGGCCCCTCTTTAAAGAAATAGATGCTGAATGGCTCCCTTTCCCCTGCCAACCCGGGGTGCAGGATGCATGCCACAGGGACCCCTGTTCTGAGGGGCCCGTGTGCACTGCACACCCTGCACCCATTATTACCTATGAGTGGGAGGGATTTAAATTTGCCGGGGAGGGAGTGGTGAAGGGATCACTGTTCTTATGAAGGAAACTAGGAATGGTTGGTTAAGGAATCCTAACTAATTCTGATCTCTGATCACGGCCCATTATCATTTTTTATCACTTGATTTAAGAATGAAAGTTGTTTTAAAACACTCTGCATATACGACACATTTTGCTCAGGCATATTTTCAAATATAGGACTAGAGCCAGTACTAAGAGCGTATTGCAGAGACACAGAATTGTTCCGTACGAGAGTGTAAATCAGGGCAGAGTTGATGGCCATGTGGGCTTGGGGCTGAAAATTATTAAGGGCCCACAATATGGGCCAGAACAATTAGCTTCTCCCCGCGAATAACTCGGGTATTTTTCAGCAAAGATAGAGGTGCGCCTAAAAATCAGCTACCGTAGAAGGGAAAATGCCATTTTTTTCCCGTCTATTGCGGCAAGTATTCTTAATTAAATCTGGCCCTATATGTCTCTGACATTCTCTCTGCAGTAGGGGGCCTGGAGATCTTCAGTGTAGGGCCTATTTTCAGATGAAGGCCTGGGACTGTAGTCCAATAAGCCCCATTGGTAATCTGGCTCTGATGTAAAGGGAACTCTCCCACTCACCTGTGGAATTCTGGACACTTATGTTTCCAGAACCATAACTTATCTTGTCCGCAGGTAAGTGTAAAGATGTAGACAAGACAAGTTAAACCCTGGAAGCCCAGCCCACTGTGTATTAAATGTAAGGAATTTTTTTATTTTGCTTAAAAATGTAAAATATCATTTAACAACACAAAAACCTGACCAACTGAAATTTATTATATTAAAAAAAAAGTTTGAATCATGCTATTCGGGCTATTTGCCTATACTTATCTATTTGCATGTTTGAAAAGCGGGCGGATTGTAGAACTTCCTAACCAGAGCTGCTACTGTCTGGATAGGATGCACGCATAAGACGCACATAGGGCCTCATTTACAAAGATCGATTTGTGAAGACGAGATGAAATAGTTTCATCTCGCCGCGATTTACCCACGATTTTTTGGTTTACAAAGATGCGATTTTACTGTGATTTAAATCAAATCGCACGAGTTGCTGCAATTTTGAAAGGGCTAAATCGCGGTGGTTTTTTATAGTAAAGCACCGCGGTTAGACCTTGAAAAAATCGCAGCAAGTCGCGGGAGTTAAAAAAAAAAGCAAATGCTGCATGGTTGAAAGCCTTAGCCATGCTGTGCTGATAGAACTACAAGGCAAAGCATTGCTTAGCCTTGTAGTAATATCAGCATCAGCATGGTAAGGCTTCTAACCATGCTGCGCTGTGTGTAGTGTGTGTAAAAAAAAAAGACAGTGCGCACCAAACATACATTAACACATTACAGTAAGTGTGCATGTAAAAAATAGATATTCCCTAACTATGTTCCCTAATGTGTGCACTTACCTATGGTGGTCACCGTCTCCTATCCTAAGTGTATGGATGCATTGTGTGGTGTTGTAAAAGAATAAAAGTTTTGGGCACTCACCGTTTGCTGGCATCTCTCTAGGGAAGCGGTGATGGATGTGCTGAAAGTTCTTCACTTGATTGGAGTCTGGGTTCCCGTTGATTGGAGTCACTCGTCCGGTTCTCTGGCTCTTCTGTACTTGACACGGCGGGGACACGCTCCTCATCTTCCTCGGCGCTGCTCCTAAAAGACCATTTGGTCGCTAGGGGGCAGTATTTTATATAATAGATGACGTCAGTTACACTGGTGCTCTAGCGTTTCTGACGTCATCTATTATATAAAACACTGCGATTTTTTTTTTTGTGATTTCAGGTCGCACTAAAGGTGATTTCTTCAAATCGCCTTTAGTGAATACCACGATTTTTTTTTTCTATCTTTTGAATGGCAAACATCTGGACGATTTCTGTCCAGCGATATTTGCAGAGGCGATTTTTTAAAAGCCATAAATCACGCGATTTGACCTTTTGTGAATACCGCGATGTGAGTTTAGAGGGTCAAATCACGCCATTTATGGCGATTTAGGACAAATCGTCGTTGTAAACGAGTCCCTTAGTGTGTCAGCGCATCTGCTTCACAAAAACTCTAGTTCGGCTCCATAATTAAGCGGAGCCCGTAATCACTCCTTCATATCACACAACAAAGTAAAAAAAATATAAACACACCATTTTTTCAATTGTGCTTTCATTCAATAAAAAAATCCAATAAAATCCAAATTTGCTGTTTTTTAGGCACCTCTTAGATACATAAGAGCTTAAGCACGCCCATACTGCGCAATTTAAATGGCGCACCCCGCCTCCGAAGCGTAATTACAGGTGTCGTATGAATGTCACGACCCTTCGTCCTTAGTTACGCTGTTGATACTAGGCTCGTAAATACGTTCAGAGTTACGTTTCGTAACATCTGCCGCGCATGCACAGTACATACAAAACAGCGTTTTTACATCTCCGGCTAGCCTAAATACGATAGCGGGCGTAGATCTGGATCTGGCCCATGGAGACTGTGGCAAATCATTGTGAATTTTCTGTAACTCCATTATATGAATAAAAAATGTTTTTAAAAAGGGAAATATATAGAGGGGTGCAGGGATTATAGGCAAAAGAGAGAACAGGGTCTAATTATACAGAAAATCACAATTCATGCTGTGCCAGTGTTGTTTCCCTATCTCGAAACACAAAATTAGGATGATCACATGCTTAACATTTCATCTCAGACTGTCATTAAGAGTTTAATAGATGTTTCATGAAAAAAAATGCACTTTACCCTACAGTATTGACAAGTATAAGTACTGTATGTGTAATTACTAGTAATTATTTGTGCTATAGCATTTCAGTATGACACATACCATTATAGTATATTGAAACATTTTTGTAAATTGATATAGAGAGGGGTAGGATTGGGAACAATTTTCATATTGAATCCATTTTTTACTTAAATGAAAACTAGACACAAACTCATTTTTGTCACATTAAAAAGCTAAAATGCACGATGCAGATGTTCCCGAAATTTACATTTTTGGTAAAAGTAGAACATATAGCACTAGATTTACTAAACTGTGGAAAAGAAAAAAAATGGAGATGTTGCCTGTAGCAACCAATCAGATTCTAACTCTTACTTTCCTACTACGTACTGGAAAATGTCAGTAGGAATCTGATTGGTTGCTATGGGCAACATCCCCACTTTTCTAAACCTGCAGCTTAGTAACTCTGGCTGATAGTGTTATATGAAGTATAGTATGAAGTGTGTGTTGTATAGCTGCATATACAAGATGCCACAAAAAATTATACATGCTCTAAACGCTCTCTCCTCCTCTCTGTCCATGAGCTCACCTCCATTCTCTCCCTGCTCTCTCTCCTCCTCCTAACGGTCCTGTATATGCTCTTGTATATATAAATGACCTGTGTGTTCTCTGCATTGTGGGGTCACAAAATGATTTTTATTGACAGAGGGGGGTCCAGAGCATAATAGGTTGAGATCTGCTGACATATACTATCCTAAAGTCATCATATGGCTTCTTAGGTAAAATAGACATCAATTACTACTTTGTACAGGAAACATAGGAATAAACATTGTGTAATGGTACATGTCTAAGAAAAGTCAATACTGGCTGGTAACATCAGGACAGAAGGGAAAAGAACAATCACCTGAAATCAGTCACTCTAATAGACTGGTGGAAAAATGACAGCTAAACTTGCAGGGAAATAAACATCTCCATATAGAAGACACAGAACTGGAAATATTAATAAGCTCATCCACTCCTCATTCACACCGATCATAGGACAGGAAATATTAATAAGCTCATCCACTCTCATATCACAACTATTATCGTTTATTTATAAGGCGCCGCAAGGTGTCCGCAGCGCTGTACAAGTACAACAACAAAATACAGTACATACAGGGTAGGGATGGACAGTGTATAGTGCATAATAAAATACAATATAAATAGAACTATCATGTCATTTTAATCTGTTCACAGTCAGTTCTTAGATATGACCCTTCAAGACCTATTCTAATAAGCAAGACTTACTGGAAACCCATTCAATTAGAAATGTCTGACATTGGGAGCAGTGTGGTCTAATGTCTTCATAAGTGTAAGCTTCTATGAGACACCGGTCAGTATTGTGCTGGCAACAACTGAACCTCAAGAGAGTAGCCTAAAGGCAAATATGAAACAAGGAAGAGGTGACAGCAGAGAAGTGACAGGAGCAGAAGTGATTACAGGGGCATACATAATTAGACTATACATGTAGCCACTTTAATAAGCACACTAATAGAAACCTATTTCTCTGCTATGTCTCCATGTTATAAAATATAGCATATAACAAAAAGGAACCCCATATTTTCTGGAGGACAGCAGTTACTAAATATGGAAGTATATTTAGCATAAAATAAAACGTTTTATAATTTTTTAATAACAATATATGATATACAGATTGGCATTTTTCAATAAAAGAATAAAATAATTAAACATTTATTCCTTTATTATTTGATTGATTGTTTGATTGATTGATTGAGTGTTTTAATTGTTAGATGAATTTATTAGTTTAGTTTATTAGAGTCACATGCCCAAAACCAAATGCCGGATATACAGAGATGTCTGGATGGGCTAGAAAGGATAAAATTGGACATAGAAGAAAAGAAGAGTTTTTCCTGCGTTTGACGCACAGTAAGCACTTGATTTTTGTAGTTTATTTATTGTTGCCCGAGAAACACTGTGTGAGGACTTACACTAGTGCCAGGGCAGATCCGGGACCCGGAATTTCCCAGGTTAACCTTGGATGATCTTTTGACATGGCAATATCCTGGGATTCAGGGTCTGGGACCCGGGATATTGTCAAGGCGGAGATGTGAATGCAGCATTGGTAGGAGCTGGGTTCATGTCGTGTTATTAACACAAAATTACACAGACTTGTGCATTTTAAGCAACAAATATATTTTATGGTATTGGGGTAGATCCAGAACTCCGCTTGCAATCCGTTTACTAGCGTAGCGTACTTACGCGTGCATACCTTCTATACACTCCCCTAGGCACACCCCTTGAATGTACGTATTTTGACCGATTCCTGCTTTTCAAGCCGTACCTTTTTGCCGCATAACCGCTCTCGTCCGCACACGTACGGATGGGCAAGGCGGACTTATGCAGCTAAGCACGCCCATACTGTACAATTTAAATGAAAACCCCCGCCTACGTTGCGTAATTTAAACATACTTTTGGCTCATGTAAAATTGGCACGCCCACACGTACGAATTTATGCAAATAATACGTGAATGGCCCATACGCTCAGAGTTACGTTACGTTACGTAGAGTCTCATCTGTCGTGCACATGCGCAGTACATACAAATTTGTCCGCCAGGCGTAAATTCGCACAGAAGCGTTGTTCTGGATCTGACCCATTGTGTTTAGACTCCCAACAATAATAAGGCTTAATAATAATAATAATAATAATAATAATAATAATAAGCAGATATCTTGCTGTATATTTGGCGTCATGTGTGTAACCAGAAATTGTAGCCAGGGTAATTCATGAAAGAATACTTTTTTTTTAAATTAAGAAAATATATTATTTTATGCAGATGCGTGAGAACAATTTCAGATGGGGCTTTGGAAAATTTTGTATAAATAAGTCACATATTACTTAAATATATTGATTTATATTAATGCAAGAACTGACCAACTGAATGCAATTGCAATGGAATGAAATGTTTGGATGGTGTAACATGGTGGTTTAACTGTTTTTGGTTTCATCCATATATTTAAGTGTAGTATGAATGAGCAGTGCTTAAAGCACCAAATGTTAAACCACCAACATTAAAGTAAAGGATTAGAGCGTGTGGAAAGAGCGGAGGAGAGAACGTGGACAGAGCAGAGGAGAGAGCCTGGACAGGGCGGTGGAGAGAGTGTGGACAGAGCGGAGGAGAGAGCTTGGACAGAGCGGAGGAGAGAGTGTGGACAGAGCGGAATAGAGAGCGTGGACAGAGCAGAGGAGAGAGCTTGAGCAGAAGAGAGAGCGTGGACACAGTGGATGAGACAATGTGGACAGACTGAAGGAGACAGTGTGCGCAGAGTGGAGGAGAGAGCGTGGACAGAGCAGAAGAGAGAGTGTGGACAGAGTGGAAAAGAGAGCGTTGACAGAGCAGAGGAGAGAGTTTAGACAGAGCAGAAGAGAGAGCGTGGACAGAGCGGAGGAGAGAGCGTGGGCAGAGCGGATGAGAAAGCATGGACAGAGCGGAGGAGAGAGCAGGCAGGGGCAGGAGTGGATACTATTTAATTCATTCTCATTCTATATACTTTCTAATGATTTTGCCAAGGATATTGCCCACAATGTGGTGTCGGCTGTATCATTGCTGAATTTGTTATCATCGCCATAGCAACTGGAATCGTATTACTTCACAAACAAGATATAAGAATGAAATCTCCCTTACCCTGACAATGAATTTGTTATGTTTCATCTGTGGAAATTAAAGTAATCATTCACCCCATGGGAAAAACCAGAGACCAATAAATAGAAATGAAAGTACTTAAGTATCTGGACAGGCTGTGTGTGTACTGATACCCCTGGTAACTTTATAAATTGGAGTAGAACCAATTTCTCTATCAATTTATCTATTTATTCCCCAAAATATATAATGTTACTTCTTGTATTTGGATTAATGATGTTATTGCACCTTTGCATGTCTTTGTGGCACTTGCATTCTTTGAACTCTACAATTCTAAGCACAACTTTAACAGCAATCCTAATAAGAGAGAGTTTTAGCTGGGTAGGTGGGGGGTTTGGGTCACCATTTATCCACAAGGCCCCATGCTGACTGGCCCAGGGCTGATCCATAGTTGGAGGATGTCTACATTGTTTACAATTTTTTCTTAAATGTATATTTTCGAGTGTACTTGATAGATAATGTAATGTAATCAGTGGCGGATCTACTATGAAACTAAGGAAACTTAAGTTACAGGCCCCAACTCTTGAAGGGGCCCTAAAGCAACTTTTTTTAGCTATTTTTTTAAGAGTGCATTTTTTAACAAAAACTATGGACTTTTTTATGTGTGTGTGTTATTGAAGGTTTTTTTAGTGATTAAAACATAAGCCAATGGGTTGAAGTACTTAATATAGAGAATATGCTCTATGCAGGGGGGTTTTCTGAGTACCCAGAAACCTACTCTACACTCGGGTATAGGGTAGAGAGCTGCTGTCCGTGTCACTGTGTGCACTGAAGGAGATAACAGCGGTTACCCAGACCTCATTGTTGGTTGAAAGGGGCACAGTATATTCCATTTTCAGGGCCTCCACCCCATCACCCCGTTCTCTGCCATTTGGGCCTTTTAACCTTGGTGGATATAGCCCTATTGTTGCTGAATATCAAGGGACCCTTTAAGAGTTTAGGCTTCAGGGCCCCAAAAATGTAGGTCTGCCACTGAATATAATGGATGGATAGGCACTCAGGAGGTTCTACTGTTTCTGTGCTTTTAATATAGAAAATCTATTAAAACCAAATCTGGTAACATTACAATATTTACAACCCAAACAATCATCACTCTCAAAACTGCACTCTGTTAAATTTCCCACCTAAATCTGTCTAATAATCTTTACCCCCATCCCCCCGGAATGGTTTTGCCTTCATACCAAATTGCTCCTTCTTTTACTTTGCCCCCAATCATCATGTCCTCTGTCTCTGTCCTGTTTCCTGACATGTGTTAT
Source organism: Limnodynastes dumerilii (assembly GCA_011038615.1). NCBI lineage: Eukaryota > Metazoa > Chordata > Amphibia > Anura > Limnodynastidae > Limnodynastes > Limnodynastes dumerilii. The sequence goes on along the minus strand of WWET01000001.1, from coordinate 913,814 downwards.
GGACATTTACTCCATTAATATATCTCTTTTATCTAAATGATAAAATAATATAGACAAGAATCAGCAGAATCTATCCCTGCCTGGTAGCTAATGAGCTGGAAAAGGCTTAGATAGAATCTTATTTTTAGGTTGTAATGTTTTTATAGTTTGTAAGAGAGTTGTAGAATCTGTGGGGAGATTAAATGAGTAAAGATTATTCTTTAGACAATATTAGTGAACTCTTTTCCTCAAAGAATTAGTTATTGTTTAATGATTCTGATTACTATACAAATAAGCAACTAATTAACAAAAAGTTTATCTTGACAGCGTAGGTTTTAGTTTTTTTAGAAGATAGTGTTTCTTCGTTCTTTCCAAATAGGTGACTGAATGGCATATAATTAAACAAAACACAACAAAATAGACTAGCATGTAGGTTAATAAAAATGGAAAGATTTACAACGTACAGTAACCTCTGTCTCTTTAGATGTCTAGAAATTGACAAGACAAGTCTAATTGCTATCATGGCCGTAGGCAGCTTTGGAGAAGATTCGAGCTAGTCTAGTAGGTGAGCTGAACGTTATGATACTAATTGCTTTCTCTGAGCGAAATGGTAACTAAAGAAGTGATGTTTAAAGGAGTACAAAGATTATACAAAGAAAGCACATCATCCAGAAGACAACACTTAATATGTCATATGCAAAATATAATCCTTACTAATACTAAAATATGTATTTATAAACCAGCTTTATTACTTATTTCTTCATTATTTTATAAGCTAACTTAGCTGGTCCCAGGAGAGTGACTGTCACCATCAATCTTATACCGTGTTCAGATTGCCACTGCCTAAAAAGCCAGCTTTTTAGGCAGTGGGCAAAATTTTGAAAATTGTAGCCTGGTGCGTTCAGACTGCGCTGAAAACACCGGCTTTTTTTTTTTTCTTGCTTTTTTTTTTTTTTTTACAAGCCGGCAGCTATTTAAATAGCCGGCTTTTCACCGCAGTGTGAACGGGTGAAGCCGGCTTTTAAAAAAGCCGGCAAAAACCCTTCTTTTTAGCCGGGTCTGAGACCCGGCTAAAGAGACCCTGCTTCACCGTTCACATTGCCAGTAAAAGCCGGGGTTTTCATGAAAGCCGGCAATTTCATGAAAACCCCGGCTTTTTCATGGTAATCTGAACGGGGTATTAGAAACATAGAAAGTGACGGCAGATAAGAGCCACATGGCCCATCTAGTCTGCCCATTTGTTTATTCAAAACTATACTGACCCTAGACAACCCTTGATGTAATCTTTAACCATCAGCCTGCGTTATCTAGAATCCTGTTTCTGGCCAATGGGGGTTACCAGGAAACCGGAGTCCTTCCTCCCTATTTGTTCAGGGATGCGGTTGCTGGTCCAACCAGCCGAATTCTGACAATGATACAACCACCATCTGAATGGTGACTATATTAATGCTGAAATGCTATGAAAAATAGAAATTCCTACTGGGCACGGGTAACTATTTCTATCCGTTCCCAATAGCGTCAGGCTGCGGCGGCTATGACAGGTTTAGATTAGGGCTCCAGAAGTTAGGGTTAGGCTTCAAGAAGTTAGAGTTAGTAACACAGACCATCTTATCGGCAAACCACACCCATTTGCTCATGAGGTGTATAGTACTAAGAAAATTGTACAAACTACTAATAACAACATAAAAGCATTAATATAAAATATTTAGTTTTGGCTATATTTCAATATCCATTTTCAACGGCATTGTACCATAATGTTGTCTTAATGTCTCATCTGTAGTCAGGGCTGAGGCTAAGTCTCTGGATACCCTAAGTAAAGCTTAGCATTGCTTACTTGTACTGCTTCAAAGACAGAGGGTATCAACTGAGCTGTACTATGTACAGTACTACTATGCAGGAACAACACCTCAGCTGATTCCCTGTAGTAGCGCTTACGTTACCTGCTCAGCCACTCAGCTGACATTTCCCAGACAGCTCATTGGCTGAGCAATACAATTAATCACCGCTGCAGTGGATCAGCCGAGCCTCAGCTGGAACACACAAGCTACCGCTGGAGATTATCTAAGTAACAGTCAGTCGCTGGTGTGTGTTCTGCAGTGGCTACCAGAGTTGGGGTTCTTCAGCACTTCCATGCCACCCTTTCCCACAGGATTCGCACTCTAGACAGCTGCCTAAACCTATAGTTTCATGTTCCATAATACCAATATATATTATAAATAGAAAGGCCATAAATGGGGTCCGTACTTGGGCAACACTAATAATTTTTTTAAGTGGTTTCAGCTTGGTACTGAGGACAGCCCTACTGCTTGTACAGTCTGGACGTTGGAGAAATGAAGCAGCAACCCAAATAAAAGCAGATGGAAAGGAGGAAAAAACGGTTCCAGTCCTGGGTTTCACTAAGTAGAAGAAGCCCTTCACTAATGAGTAATCTGGTATCCCGGAATAACCAAAACCACTCGCTTTCCTTATTATAGAAATTGAGCAAACATGATGTTTAGCAACTAAATATCCATTTGATGTCTCGGACAGAAGTCTTTAAAATTGGAATGAGGAGACATGTTTTGAATTGACTAAATCTGTGGCCTTACATCCCACTCAGAGTCGGCTTATGACCAAATGCCATTCCTGTAGTGTGAAGTTATGGTTTCAATTTAACGTTGATATGTGACTTAAGTAAATCCAGGGATCCTTCCTCATATGCGACCATGTGTGTCTCTATCTCAGAAAATGCATCACTTGCAGGATTTGGGGTAAAATACCTTAGACGTCTCATGTCATTTGCAAACCTATATTTCTCTCTGGATGCTGTATTATTTAACATTTTAGAAATATACATCTGCTAGAGGTTTTCTAAAGTTTTAGTACTTTGAATTCTTATTTCTGTGATATTGAAAACTCTAAGGGTTAGATTTACTAAACTGTGGAGAAGTGGAGATGTTGCCGATAGCATCCAATCAGATTCTAGCTGACATTCTCTAGTATGTAATAGTAAAGTAAGACTTAAAATCTGATTGGTTGCTATGAATAATATCAACACTTTTCCGCAGTTTTGTAAATCTAGCCCTAAAACTGTTTGTCTGTGGAAACCATTTAGACCAAACATATTAATGCACATGGCATACAAAGTCTCTATCAGACCTGGCCAAACTGTGGTTCACAAGGTGGTGTGGAATTACAGGTTCCTGCAATAATACTTTATAACACTATACAGTTATAGATAAGAAATAAGCCAACAAAAAGTTGCAAAACAAGTCAATGTAGCGCGCAAAGCAAAGTTAGGAGGCATGCTTGAGATGTACAGGGGGTAGACTGGGTAACTAAACAACATAAGCTAAGTATTTGCTTTGCAGGGTGGGTGTAGTTCACAAGGTCAAATACACAGACCGTGCTTAGGTGTCTCCAGGGGCTCAGAGTCCAGTGCGGAAGTGTAGAACAGAAGTGTACTATCAGCGTGGGCAGTGAAAGGAATAGGCCACAAAGGCTGGGGTCAGTGTAGTTGAGGAAAGGGCAGACATACAGGGAAATATATATAGGGTGAGCTGGCGTGAGGAGCAGTAGTAGAGGAGGGGTAAGCAATGGAGAGAGTTGGAAATGTGTGTGGGCAAACATTTGTACTAAGCCCACGATCAGGCTTTCTATTAACACTTCTAATAATGGGGGCTTCCACTCAATTTCCATGATAATAAAGTTCTTAAAATATATAACATTTTTATGCAAAGAAACATAAACTTAGACAGCGTAGATAGACAATGGCTGTGGTAACATAAGTAAATTGGTTATCATATTTATTTTACAGCTTGAAACAGAATGTGAGCTAAAATCGTGTATAGCAATACTACCAATATAACAGACTGGATTTACATGAATTTAGATTATTTTACAGTCTGCCTTTTTACATAATGTATCCTGGCAGCAGTACATGACAATTGCAGATAGTGTGGGAAATATTTCATGAAAAGATTAATAAGAACACGTTTTTATTGCTTTTTTGTTATATTGTTATATTATATTGTTATATATTTATTTACTGCATGTTTACAATATAAATAAATAAAAACAAACAAAACTTTATTGAAAAAAATGACAATGGCTCTTTAAATGTTGCAGAAATGAGCCGTAGTTCTCTGTGTGGAATAGGATGTGTCCATGTGTCATTCTGTTTATATCAAGTGAAAATAAACATTGGTCTTGCCCCTTACAACCCCCTGAACAAAAATAGACATTGGAGCCAGGGAAATTGGCTCTGCTGCAGGAAATGGCAGTCAGCCCCGGCTTTATCTACCACATAGACTGAGAGGAACAATTGCGTAAATTAATCCTGGTGCATTTTTTTTATGGAGCTGCCTTCATAAAATAAGGCTTATTTTTATGGTATAGTCTGAGAGGAAAAAAGTTTATTTTTAATTTCTAATAAAATATTTAGAGCATATGTAGTAACAGCAACAACACCCTTCTCCCCTTTCTCCCCATCCTAGAAATCCTAGAGGGGAGCAACAGACTTCCCATCAAATTGCCTCATTCTGCAGAACTAAACAGTTTATAGCATAAAAAAATCTATTTTTTTGGACTTATACTTAAAATATGTGAACTCTCTAATTTTGTCTGAACATTGTAAATATTCTTCCCCCACCCTGAGGTTCACCAAGGTTTTCTGAGGTGCAAATTTACTTAATTTCTGCTGTTGCTTCTAATTTTGCATCATATAATACTCCAAGGCCAGATTTACTAAGCTGTGGGAAAGGAAAAGTAGAGATGGTGCCCATAGCAACCAATCAGATTCTAGCTCTCACTTTCCTATTAGATACTAGAAAATGTCAGCAAGAATCTGATTGGTTGCTATGGGCAACATCCCTTTTCCTTTCCTGCAGTTTAGTAATCTGGCTGTGTGTGTGTGTGTGTGTGTGTGTGTGTATATGAATGTGTTAGGGACTTTAGTATGTAGCTCCAGCAGGGACAGGGACTGATGTGAATGGTCTAATGTTCTCTGTAAAGTGCTGCAGACAATTTGAGGCGCTATATAAATAAGCAATAATAATATGGGACCATCTGAAGGTTAAAATGACCCCCTTCGCTATGAAGATGATGCTTTATTCCACTGCCTACACCACACACTTTCAAGAAAGCCCAACAAAATCCAGGGAACAGCAGTTAAACATTGCTTCATCTAGTTACAGCTGAAGATTAAATGTAGCCTCTTGGAATCCTGGCTGAGGTCTCCAAAGAACATATACATATAAAGCCCCCCTTAAGATCTTTAAAATCTGATTATCCCTTTTCCCAGGATTATGAAGAATGTCAGCAGAGAGGAGGAAATCTGCATTGCAGCACGGAAGATTTCTATTTCCAAATTTTTAAACTGTTAATCTTTTATTATGACATGTTTTGGAATACAAATGTATCCAGGGTTTCTTTTTTACAACAATATGCTGAAGTCATGGTCATGGTCAAATTGCTGGTTTTATTATATAGATCCATATGTTAACAATAACCCTGGTTTTATGTGTTCTCTTCCTCTACCACCACAGCTGGTCTGTGTTTCCTTACAGCCCTCACCCTGTGAAATTAAGTACATGCGGTAAGCACATTGCATTGTGAATATACTGTATATCAGATTCTCACACAGACCCTCTACATTATTTACAGAGCTCGAACACTCAAACACACTGAATGATGTATGTATACACTTAGTTACAGAACTCTAATGTGATTACTCTACGTCCAATGGAAAGTGCGCTCTGGAGTGCCGCTGACGTGTTACATGGGATTGCGCCCTGATGGATACCATCGTGTGAGTTATACACATTTAAATGATACAAACACACTGACCTACATAAACAGAATGAGACGGACTAACATTTACAATTACACAGACGTACTGACTTAACTAGACAACACAATCGCGTAACTTTTAACATCTGTGTGGCAGACATACACAGGAGAATTCAGGCGGTGTAAACAGCATGGGGTACCTTCTAAAATATGCCAAAGTATTAAACTAGAACCTAAGCCATAAAAACTAAGGAGGAAGTGTTGCAGAATACTAGTATAAGTTATCATTGTGCGTTCCATAGATGCAAATGAAAAATCAGGGCGGGCTGCATGGGATCGTAAAGTGCACACAACGCCGCCTTTGGATTGCAAGCAATTACGACACATAGTGTACTGGCTCACAGTGGTTAAGCGCTATGCAGCAGGTGTTGGTTGTCGACGAGAGCGGGCCTTTTCCTAAATTTCTAATTGGCTTCGGTATTGATTGCTCGTGTCCCACCGAGGACAAGCAGTCAAAGTTCCCGAAGACAAATCTGCAGCAACGAGAGATGAATATTTATCTTACACCTACTCCAATCCTAATTCTTTCCCTCCCAACCTTTACCCTGATCCTCCCTCTAACCCTCCCCTTCAGTTACCCTAACCCTAATCCTCCCTTCCCCACAGCCTGACCCTAAGAATCCCTTCCCTGCAGCCTAACCCTTAGACTTACCATAGACTCCCCTATAATACTCACCTGTCCGGTCTGGTGTGGCGGTGTAACAGGTCTGCGGCAGCAGTTTTCAAATGAATGAAAGGGTAAGTATGCCAAAAAATTAGTTTGGCACACTTACGCATTTATTAGTGTCACATCATAATGCAAGGGTCTGAAATTGGTCAGGTGGTATGGACATTTAGAAGTGACGGTATGGACATTTAGAAGTGGTGGTATGGATTTGAGAAGTGGCGATATGGACATTTAGAAGTGGCGGTATGGACATTTAGAAGTGGTGGTATGGATTTGAGAAGTGGCGATATGGACATTTAGAATTAGCGGTATGGACATTTAGAAGTGGCAGTATGGAGATTTAGAAGTGGCGGTATGGATTTTAGAAGTGGCAATATGGACATTTAGAAGTGGTGGTATGGACATTTAGAAGTGGTGGTATGGATTTTTGAAGTGGTAGCGGTATGGATATTTAGAAGTGATGGTATGGATTTTTGAAGTGATGGTATGGACATTTAGAAGTGGCGGTATGGACATTTAGAAGTGGTGGTATGGATTTTAGAAGTGGCGGTATGGACATTTAGAAGTGGTGGTATGGATTTTAGAAGTGGCGGCAAGGATATTTAGAAGTGGTGGATGGGCATTTAGAAGTAGTGGTATGGATGCATGAAGTGGCAATATGGACATTTAGAAGTAGCGGTATGGACATTTAGCAGTGGCGGTATGGATATATAGAAGTGGTGGTATGGATTTTAGAAGTGGCAGTATGGACATTTAGAAGTGGTGGTATGGACATTTAGAAGTGGTGGTATGGATTTTTGAAGTGGTAGCGGTATGGATATTTAGAAGTGATGGTATGGACATTTAGAAGTGGCGGTATGGACATTTAGAAGTGGTGGTATGGATTTTAGAAGTGGCGGCAAGGATATTTAGAAGTGGTGGATGGGCATTTAGAAGTAGTGGTATGGATTTTTGAAGTGGCGGTATGGACATTTAGAAGTGGTGGTATGGATATTAGATGTGGCGGTATGGACATTTAGAAGTGGTGGTATGGAGTTTAGAAGTGGCGGTATGGACATTTAGAAGTGGTGGTATGGACATTTAGAAGTGGTGGCATGGACATTTAGAAGTGGTGGTATGGATTTTTAAAGTAGCGGTATGGACATTTCGAAGTGGTGGTATGGATCTTAGAAGTGGCGGTATTGACATTAAGAAGTGTTGGTATGGATATATAGAAGTGGTGTTATGGAAACATAGAATAATAGAAGTAAATGGAGATTTATAGTTTTTCAATTATATCAGTAGAGTAGTAACGGCATGGCATACCCCTGTATATCACACCACTTCAAACCTTGGTTTGCGTATTACCATTTTGAGTGGATACATTTTCACAATAATTGTTTGTCAATATTACTCTATACAACCGTTGCGTCACTACAATAGAAGAGAACAAGAGCCATGGTTTCCCAATTATATGCCCTGTAATCTGGGTATATATTGTGTCCAGTATTGCCAGCACAGGGAACTCATAGGTTAGCTAAGGTCCCCACAGGCCATAAGTGATTCTGGGGCTGATTCAGAGATACGATTTCCACGGCACTTAGGAGCGTATATTTAGGATCTTAGAAAATTTGCATTACTGCGCATGCGTAGTAATAGTGCAACGCCATGTACGTAGCGGTTAGGAGCGTAAATTCGCTAAGAGCGTAAGTGTGAATTGATCGCAAGCACTTAAGATCTTAAGTGCTGCGAAAGTTTAAGATCTTAAGGATTTGCATGGAAATGGGCCGGGGGAGGCAGGGAAATGAGGGAAAGTGGGCGCGGGCAGACACTTAGGATCTTAAATAAACGCTACTACATCACTTAAGATCTCAACTGACAGCGCAGAGTTAGGGTTAGTCAATGGTGGTCTAACTTTAAGATCCACCGCTGTTTGCAAGGGGAGTGACTGTTTATGCAGTGGGCTGTAACCTGCTAAGATCTTAACCTTAGATGCGTATATTTGCGATCTTTTCGCAATCGCATCTCTGAATCAGCCCCTCTGTCTCCAGCACCTCTTAAATGTTCTTTTTGATGATGTAAAAAAAATGGCAAATAATACAACAAGTTCAACTTCATTAATATTCACACTGTTTTGGGGATATGGTCACAGTCCTCTACATACGTTATGATTTTGAGAATCTATGTGATAAGTTTTGTTGTTCAGTTGAATTCCCTCTGTGTTGTGCATATGATGTTCTTTTGCATTTAAACATCTATTCAATCAATAAATATATATATAGTCATACACACACACACAAAATATTAAATGAGCAAAGGCAGCGAAATGAAAAACTCATTGCACGTATCAAGTACCCTTAGTACTGAAAACGAATCCTGAAATATGTAAATCATATAAAGATGAAGGAAAAGATTGGATCTTTGAAAAGAGAGATGACTCAGATCATTATCTCATCCATCTCAGTTTTCAAGGGCTCAATACAGGGATAAATTCAGAATTCAAGTATTACGTTGTTATATATGCAGTAAGGACAATCCAGATGGCATATACCCGAGAGCACTGTACTGAGACAACGTAGTTCAGTAACAGACAGACCACTATTTTTATTTATAATCTTCAAGGACTCCACTAATTCTGCTGCAGTACCATAGGATTAACAGGAAACAGATGCAATGACGTTATCTGAAAGGCAAATGAGATCTCAAACTGGGAATAATATACCTGTAAGATTGACAATGATCGTTGAATTGAAACTTTACTTAAGAAATGCTTTTTTACAGTTACCCTTTGGGGAATAAAACTATGAGCTAAAACTTTTTATTTTATTTTATACAAAGTACAATAAAAAAAGTGTTCCACATTTCTTTTTAACCTAGCGGTTCCCATCTGTGTTAATTCCAAATCAGCCAGTCAAACCATTTGATCATATAAATAAAGATCATAAGATTCTACTTGCAAAATAAGGTCAGTTTGATTAAACAACTGTAAAATAGAGACAATAATAGACTCGAGCAAAGTCATCTCCAGCATAATCAACTCAGCTTTCAATATGGTGGAATGTAAGTTCCAGAACACCAGGACCCCTCAAACCCTCAACTCTGAGTCAATCTGTAATTATTACCAACCTACAAGGATGGCATCAAAACTAGTTTACAATGAAGGGGGTGCTCTGTCCAGCCAATAAATATATCAACTGATCCCCCGATTATTTGACAGGAAAACCCAGAAAGAGTAATCAGTGGAGTGATTATGTTATGAAACTGAATTAGTGCTGAATGCTGAATTCGTGTTCCTTATAAACATCTATCAATTCAATTGTCATTAGCAGCAATTTCACTTACAGTTAAGAGACTGAATTCTCCAGAAAAGAGGACATTTTTCTGTTGCTAGCTGTTATTAGAAAGCATCAGTGCAAACCAATTTTATTTTTCTTCTTGGGGTCTCCCCTGGTGGGGCCAGAGTGAGCATAATAGGAAGATATTTCATTTATAGGTGAAAACAGATTCGAAAAGTTAAGGTAAGGGGTCAGGGATCGAAAATCGTGCGAGTGGGGGGAATGATCTCCCCAGCATTCGCACAGATGTATGAATACAGACTCAAAGCTTTAAACACAGCAGGAAAGGAAGTTTAGTATTGGTCCAATGTTATTAGTTCACGGTCTACATTGCACTTGTTTGATCATGAAGTATTATAGATGTCTGAAGTGGTAAGGATGTTTTCTTTCTATTTATAATGTATTTTTATTTAGCTGTTTGTTCACATTGCATTTCAATCATCGCCTGCTTGTACCCATATTGCATCTGATTTTCCCTATGCATTGTTAATAAAAAATGTTCTAACTTTGGAACCACAGCGGTCAGATTTGACCTAGTTGCCTATTGACCTTTAATAGAGCACATAGACATGAGTTTAATTTCCTTAAAGCAGGAGACCCGTATCTGTATAGAGAAGAGCTGCCATCAGGGGGATTGCCCGCCTTGTCTCCTACCACCTGCACCAGCAAATCGCCAATATACTCACCAGCTTCCTGCTACTGCTGATACCAGATGTATAACAGAGGTTGACGTGCAGGGAGGACTTCTTAAAAACAAGCCTTACCTGTGCATCAGGCCTCTGTGAATGGTTCTGCAACTCTGCTGCTCTCCCTCTACATGTGATGTCATGATGTTTGGCGTCACAAGGAAGCGGATCGCTGAGCCTGTGTTATTTTGTCCCAGGCCCCATAATTTCTAGTGGCAGCCCTGATATACAGTACTCGCTACAGCTTAGGGGTTTTATTTGCCTGCATTCTCTTAGTTGGATTGTCTTTTTGACCATACCCCAGAGGAGCCTGTCTAGTGCTCTGCTCCTGAAATGATAGACCGTCTCCAACTTCCAACTCCCTCTCCTGCTCCTTAAATCAAGCAGATATCAAATAGGCTAGTAATAAATGTCTCATTCTGGTGAACATGAATATATCCAGTGACTTCTTCTATTTGTTATACCTGTGAACTCCAGTCCTGAAAGTGGGACAATTCTGCCAAAACTTAGGCAGTTCACAGGTATGAAACGATATGATAAGACTGAAAAGTTTGTGCTATTCATTTCATAACATCAGAAGATCTTTTCCTGCTCTAAGTGTTTCATGGCACTGTTAGCAGAGCTTGTAGGCCAGGTAGATTGATTTGACTCATGTTTTATAATTATGCATTGAGCACTTTGTCTAATTGTCAGAATTCATTTTCAGTTCTTTAACTTTGTTAAATATATATTAAAGTTCCTCTTTTTTTCAGAACATTTAACTCTTTAAGTTCTAAAAGAAAACTCAGCTTTAAACACAGTGGGGTAGATCCAGAACTACGTGTGTGCGTACGTATTTTAGCGGTGCGTATTTTCGTACACGTAAGGTCAATACACTCCCCACGGCACACCCCTTGCACGGACATATTTTCTCAAATTACGCGACCCAAACCCTACCTTAACTTTTCCTAACGTAACAGAATACGTCCGCTAACGGGCGTACAGACTACGCGAACGTACGCAGCTTAGCACGCCCATACTGTACACTTTAAATACCACCCCCCGCCTACTTCACGTAAAACGCACGTATTGGTCACGAACGTAAATTTGGCACGCCCACACGTAAGTATTTACGTTAGCAATACGTGAATTCACCATACGTTTGAAAATACGCTACGTGAATGTGCGTATTTTCTGCGGTGCGCATGCTCAGTGCGTACAAATCTGCGAATTTACGTGTCCGCCACACGTAAATTCGCGGAAATGCGTAGTTCAGGATCTGCCCCAGTCACTCTATTGTTTAATATATTTTCAAATAAACATAATAGGCTAATTAGCAACATACTACACCTAACAATGCACTGACATTACCTCGAGAAAGGTTAAAAGACCATCAAGCACAGCAAATATTAATACTTCTATGTTGTATATGCACAACCCTTTCTTGCATCTTTTTTCCCAATTTAGGAAGTTCAAGCTGACTTTTTGATTAGAAATCCGGCTAGCAGCTTCACTTCTAGATGTGGTACTTTATGGTACCAGTCACTGATAGGTGATATAAATTCTTAGTCCTACCGTACCCCAACCATCTCCCCTTTCCTGTGAGCCACACTAATGTTTTGCTCCACACCCTCTTGTACATATATGAATTGGTGGAACTAAAACAATACTAAGTTACTCTGTAAAATGTATTGGCCTTGTGGCTTTCTCCAGCAGCTGAGGGGGTACTGTATACGTGCAAATAGTTTATTTAAGGGAATGAATAACTTTTGTCATATTGCCTTATAACCCATTGGTTATATGTTCCACCGCATAGTTCTCCATATGGACTTTGTTTATTAGGTCAACGTGTTTTGTTCCCCATCTCCTCTACAAATTTTCCTATAGCCGGAAAAATTATGTAGCGTGTACACACTGTCCAATCCCATAGTTGCTGACTTTCCGGGTTACCATGGATTGCACTATGGAGGCGGGGCTTCAAGACATGATTTATGCAAATCTCTGTTTGAATGCCTACCCTTGCCTAGAAATGCTGCAATGAATTTTGTTACTAAAGATGGGACAAAACTTGATGTCACAAATGCATCATCAAACCCCACCCATCCTTAGTAAAACTCTAATTCCCATTGGAAAGGAGGGAGGTTGACACATAAGGCTGTGATTTTCATTAAATCACAGTCTCAAGCTTAAAATGCGGGAGGTTTGTCTGCTCTCCTGTGATTCCAGGAGCAATACTTGAATTTCTGGAGTGTCCTGGACATTCCGGGAGATTCAGTAACTATGCTCAATCCTCAGGCAGATCTCCTGGCTCTCCTCCTCCATCATTTAAGCAAACTGACCAATCCTATTATCCAATCAGTCTGATAATTGTATAGTGTGTACCCAACTTTGTGTAATTGCTGTGAACAAACATAACATGCTTACTGTTTTCTTATATAGGTTACAGATGGAGCCATTGTTTAAGCCATACATAGGAACAGGTGCGTAACTATAGGGGGTACAAGAGGTGCAGCTGCTATGAGACCTGGAAGAGAGGGGGGCCCATGGCAGTCACCCCCCCTGCACTATAAGCAAACTGTCAGAGGCTGACAGCTTAAAACAGTACTCAACACTGCATGTATGAGGTCTGAGCGCTGTTCATAAATACATTGTGCAATGGAGTGCTGAGCGCTATATTAAGCTGTCAACTTCTAGCAGCTTCTTTCACACAAAGAGGCCCGCTTAACCCTGTCCCCAGTAAAGCATGGCTCCGCCCAGTCTTGGAGGCCTTCCTTTTTGCTATGAGACCTGAGTCTATCACGCTCCATCCCTGCATAGGAGCACTGCACCTCTTAATTCACACATAGGGCCGGATTCAGAGCTCCGGCCGCAATGCAATTGAGGCCGGAGTTCTGCGAAAAGTGCTACTGCGCAAGCGCAGTAATTTTGGAACGTAGTCTACGTTACTTCTTGCAACGTAGATTGCGTACACGCGGTCTTTAAAACCGCGTGTACGCAATCTACGTTGCAAGAAGTAACGTAGATTACATTCCTAAATTGCACTTTTCGCAGAACTCCGTCCTCAATTGCATTGCGGCCGGAGCTCTGAATCCGGCCCATACTAACTATATTTAAGGATTAGTTTTTTCTACATTATTCTTCTTATTAAAGTTAGAAAATACTTTTACTCTGATTTTTTACATTTCTCTCCCATGACTGCTAACTTCATCTGCGAGGACAGTGAAGAATGACAAGGGCTTAAAGCGGGTGGAAGAGACCTATAAAGCCACAACACTCTTTTACCAAGACAATTAGCCTTATGTCATTTCATAACCGCTCTCCAGACCGCGAGTCTTACGCCATTTGATCGTCTTTCCCACCTCCCTAGATTCAATTAGGTTTGTATTGTTGACATTTTCAGAACAAACGTAGTACAGAGTGATTACAAAGCAATACATGAAATAATATGCTAATATGCTAGGATACAGAGTAGACGGACTCTATTCAGCTAGATTTTCCCAGGAGGCTGCATTCTCAGTCCATTACTGATTGAAAAGACTTGACAAATTAGGTATCTTGATTAACATTTTTATGTGTCTCTCTCTTATCTCTTTGCTACGCAGCCTAATTCCTTTAAACCAGTTTCTGGGTGGTAACAGGGCTATAAAGACAGAATTATAAACAAGAAGACAATGTAATCCCGATGAGACTCATCATCTTATATAACGTCTGTATATACGTGACAATAATTAGAAGACGCGGCGTTATACTGGGTTACCAAGGGTTCATGCGGTTACAAGGGTCAGGCAGGAGTTGAGAATATATTTTAAAAAGCCATATACTATAGGTACACAAAAACCTATAATATAACCTTAATTGGTTATTGATTTTGTGATATTACAAGGCAATAAAATCACTTTTCTCAGTCTTTGCCTTGTAAAACATGTTCTGGGTGCCTATAAAAGGATCACCTGCCAACTCTAACGGCCATTGTAAGTCTCATTGGTACTAATTCAAAAAACAATTCCGTCCAGTCCGCAGTATTGATCAGCTGCATAGTACAACTTCCCGTCTACTGTGTACTGGAAGTATGTCGGAGCCCGTTGGTTTACTTAAGGGTGCAGTCTGCCGCTCCGATGTTCTGTATTTCAACAGATCACTTTGCGGCAATGAAATGATGGTCACCGTTAGTTTTTTGGCTGCAGAGACAGCATCGTTCCCGCAACTGATGTGTCTGCGAAGATTCCAACAGTGACAGATACTCATCCTAACCCTAACTATCCCCTCCCACATTCTAACCTATTCCCTCCCCTAATGCTAACCCTAGCCCTCATGCCGCAGCCTAACCTTAACCCTATCCTAACCCTAACCATCCTTTAACACCTGTCTAATCCTAACCCTCCTCTAAGCCTAAACCTAACCAGCCTCATCCTGCAGCCTAACCTTAACCCATCCCTAATCCTAAACTTAACCCTAACCATCCTTGTCCCACAGCCTAACCTTAACCCTATCCTAACCCTAACCCATACCATCCTTTTCCACCAGTCTAACCCTAACCCTCCTCTAAGCCTAAACCTAACCATCCTCATTCTGCTGCCTAACCTTAAACCTGTCCTAACCCCAACCATCCTCATCCTGCAGCCTAACCTTAACCCATAACTAATCCTAAACCTGACCCTTACCATTTTTGTCCCACAGCCTAGCCTTAAACCCAAGAGGAATTAATGTAAGAGGAATTTGGGGGTTGAATGGACATTCTGATGTGAAAAGAGCTGACGGCAGTAAAAATGACTGTTCCCTAGATGTCAGGACATTGTTAGTTTGGTGAGCAAGATATCATTAGTTTAGCTGCCCCGGTTCAACAAATTCAACCCCAAATGCACCACCTTTATTTCATGTAGGTCACCTTTTCAATGGCTATGCAACAAGCCATAGAGTCTCCAGGTCACATGATTATGCCAGACGTTTTGTAGCAGTTAATGGGCCATATTCAGAGATCCGTTTGACAACGCGATCGCAAATAAACGCATGAATGTAGCAAGGAACACCCACCAAAACGCCAGTCACTCCCCTCGCTAATCCGTGCTCCCGTAGACTTACACTTCCCTAGACCACCTCTATCTTTCCATGTGAATTCCTGTGCGTATATATCCTCCGTCCGTGCGTATCATGATAGTCACGTCCACATTCCTTCATTAAAATGCTTCACCCCGCCCATTTTTTATAAAATTCTCACATGCGTATTTTTAAGTGTAAGATCCGGACGTATTTACCCACGTGCAATCACAAGTCCGTCCGTGAGGCACTTCTGCACGTATAGTCTACGGGAACTACGTCAATAAAGTTACTACGCATGCGCATTTAAAACGTACCAAAAAATACGCACGGAAATCACAGTGAAAACGGATCTCTGAATACGGACCCATATAATCAGGTCACAAACAGCAGTGCATAAAATAACTTTTGCTGCTCAATGGCGCCCCCTCTGAAACGCCCCCCCTCCCCCACCCTGACATTCCATTATTAAAGCATTAATGTGTCTCCGCCTATAGGATTCCGATCATGATTTTGCATTACACTTTAATAAGTGGAGGGGTTATCTCAGGGTTGCCGACTCTCCCGGAATGTCCGGGAGACTCCCGAAATTCGGGCAGTACTCCCGGTATCCCGGGAGAGCCAGCAAATCTCCCGTAAGTCCTGCCCCCCTGCCCAGCAACACTAGTATACTAGTGTTGCTAGGCACAGGAAGGGACTTGATGACGCAATTTGCGGCATCAAGCCCCGCCCCGACCCCTATTGCAAGTAAAAAACGGGGCAGTATGAACCAGGGGGCGGAGCCTAATGACGCGATTTGCATAAACCGCGTCATTAAGCCCGCCCCCGCAAGCGTCGCTAGCTTCTCTTTGGGATCTCCCGGAGGGAAGCTGTCAAAAGTCGGCAACCATGGGTTATCTTAGTATGAGCTTTACATTAATAATATTTATGAACCAATGTTTGCACTTTATAGGGTAGAGAAAGTAAAAGGAGGGGTCACAAGAGTATAATATGTTTTGGTGGACATCTCTTTTAATGAAATTATCATACTAATGTTATAATTTCCCAAAAGATATTACTTGCATTAAGTCACGTTAATAAGGAAATAGCAGGTGCCCCCAGCTGATGTTTTTGAGTCCTGGCATCAGCTAAGATCTTATGATTGTGATCCAATATCACAGTAAAAAGTGTAACAAAAATCCATGTTGCTTAAATAAATATTCCAGTGACAGCTACACAATGATTGATGACGTGGGCATTATTTTTCGACTCCGTTTCAAAACATTCCCATTAAAACAATCGGATTCTCTAATTTCCAAGTCTCCTGCCAAGTTTCATGGGGACATCTGCATAACATGAGCTAAATTGAGGATGTTTGGATAGAAGAACAAGTGACCTGGGGGTAAAGAAAACATTTTGGGATTTTTGCTTTCTCGGAAATATTTTAGACACATCACATTAGAAAAGAGAGTTTTGGTTGGGCTGTCTTTGAAGCAGTCAAGGGAAAGATAACATTCAAAATGTATTAGTTACATTTTCGACCAGTTACAAAATTTTGCAAGTCTTACAGGCTCGTCCCCGGAGAGAAGACCAAATCGCTAGCACATGTCTGAGTCTTCGCATTCCATTAAACACTTGGCATTCTAGATTGTGGATGTGAACTTTGTTAGATACTTTCTACCACTGCGCCGATAAAAAAAACAGCGTTAACTTTACTTGTAAATTACCTCTTTGGGAACTGAGGGTCAACTCACCATGGAGAAGTCAACCTGATGCAATTAAGTGGTTTTGTAGCTTTCAAAGTGAAATCATTCATTTTAACATGGAAAGGTATCAGAGTGAGATTATTAAGTTAGAGAACTGTATTTCCTATGCCTTCAGAGACTAGTGTAAATCTGTCCTCGTGGGTCATAGATCCGCCGTCCTTTTCACTACCCCGTCTGTATAATTTAAACTTTTAATGTAAATATGTCCAAGCAAAACACAGGGGGGTTCTCCTGCTACAACAACAATATTTTACATGTCAACTTTTCACATCTGCTCGTACTTTGGGTACAGGAATTCCCAGTTCAGCATTCAATGAGATACATTTTACACTCTACCCTATTGCATAAGTATCGGAGAGCCGGCGGTGAGACAGTTCACACAAAGTGGAACAAAATATTCTCAGACGTCTATTATTCCTATAATAGGTGACTACAATAATAGAGGTCACTTGTTAGAAACGGATTGGTTCAGGGTAATCTCACAAAGGTGGTTTTCCAACCTTTATTAATACGCGCATTAAAGTGTGTTGGAAAAAAAGATTGCAGGAAGATGACACAATTTGTGTGCAAATCAGGGTCTATTCTTCTTTATTACATAGGATCACCAGAAATAAAATGGAATCTCCCACCACGTAAGTAATAATATTACTCTAAAGAGACCAAATCCTCTTATACAAGAAACCTACTGTGGGCATATTAATGGGTATTATTTCCAGCACGCTTCTTATGTTGCATGTTTGTGGACTTGGTAATGCCATGGCTTTCGGCACATTGTGAACCCTGTTACAAAATGTGCATGCTGAGGGAAAGGAGAGTGCTTGAATGCAACGCCTGCTCCTCTGTGAGTGGCGGCTGAACAGGGGAAATACTAATGATGGGCCAGATCCAGAACAACGCTTGTGAGCGAATTTACGCGTGGCAGAGACGTAAAATCGCGTTGTGGTAAGTACTGCGCATGTGCACCATAGAAAATACGCTCCGTAACGTAGCATAAATGTGAACGTATGTGTCGCGTAAATTCTTACGTGTGGGCGTGCCAATTTTACGTGAGTCAAAAATACGTCTGAAATACGCTATATAGGCGGGGGTTTGTATTTAAAGTGTACAGTATGGGCGTGCTTAGCTGCGGAAATACGTGTTGCTAATACGTACGTCTGCAGATGACATCGGTTACGTGGGCAAAAGTTAAGGCAGGGTTGCCGACTCTCCCGGAATGTCCGGGAGACTCCCGAAATTCGGGCAGTACTCCCGGTATCCCGGGAGAGCCAGCAAATCTCCCGCAAGTGACTTGAGGCCCGTGGTTTCACTGAAACCACGGCCTCAAGTCCTGCCCCCCTGCCTAGCAACACTAGTATACTAGTGTTGCTAGGCACAGGAAGGGACTTGATGACGCAATTTGCGGCATCAAGCCCCGTCCCGACCCCTAATTTAAGTAAAAACGGGGCCGTATGAGCCAGGGGCGGAGCCTAATGATTTGCATAAATCGCGTCATTAAGCCCCGCCCCCCGCATGCGGCGCAAGCTTCTCTCCGGAATCTCCCGGAGAGAAGCTGCAAAAAGTCGGCAACCATGAGTTAAGGTAGGGTTTGGAAAGCGGATCTCAGACAAAATACGTACATTCAAGTGGTGTGCCAAGGGGAGTGTATAGAAGGTACGCACACGAGGAAACGTATTGCAAGCGGAGTTCTGGATCTACCCCGATGTCAGTATAATGCTGACAGTCATACTGCGCATGCTCTATCAGCAAGGGGTGCAGCACTAGAGGAGAGCGGGCCACCTACCCTAGACCCACCCACGGAACTCTAAGATGTCAGAGTCTGGTGGTTTATGACAGCTGCTGGGAATGTAAATATAAACAGTGCTCAACACTTATAAAGGGCATGATCCAGACTTAAGGTCGTACCTAAGTCACGCAATACTAAGTATAATGCACTACCTCTGGAACTCCCCCTGAATGCACGTAACTTAGCTGACTTACGTGTTTAGAACCCTGCCTTAACCCTTGTAATGAAGCATCTCTGATCGTACGTATCGTCTTGGCATATGTAAGTGCTTAATCCAGCCCATACTGTACAATTTAAATGCCTCCTTCCTCCCATAATGCGTATAATCGGCTTGCATAGGGATGTCACTCCCTATCGTGCGGAGTTACGTGCAAGATATGTCCGAGTCACGGAGTTACGATGCGTAACATTTGCCTGTGTTGAGCACTGTCTCAAGCTTCCAGCCTCTGACAGCTGCCTGAGCTCGTGCTAGATGGAGGGAGGGCACATGGTACAAGTCTAATCCCCTTCCCATCCAGACTCGGACCCCACCTCCTTACTAGGGGTCCTGAGCAGAGTCATAGCTAGAAATTTTAGAGCCAAGGGCAAAAAGAAAAAAATGGCGCCCCTCGATCTAGTAACCAGTTTAACCTTAAAATGTACTTACAGGTGCCCTGCGCCCAGGGAGTCTGCCCCTATCGCACACCCTAAGTTACTGACAGTCTACTACCACCGCTACTTGCATACGACCACTGTTTCTGCTGGTGTGTGTGTCTGTATATTGTGGGTGCATGGGGGTTAACACTACATGTAACAGTGCATACCACCTCTGTTACTGCTGCTGTGTGGGCCTGTATATTGTATGTGCATTGTAGCAAACACTTCATGTATCAGTGCATACCACCTCTGTTACTGCTGCTGTGTGTGCCTGTATATTGTATGTGCATTGGAGCAAACACTTCATGTACCAGTGCATACCACCTCTGTTACTGCTGCTGTGTGTGCCTGTATATTGTGGATGCATGGGGGTGAACACTTCATGTACCAGTGCATACCACCTCTGTTACTGCTGCTGTGTGTGCCTGTATATTGTGGGCGCATGGGGGTGAACACTTCATGTACCAGTGCATACCACCTCTGTTACTGCTGCTGTGTGTGCCTGTATATTGTGGGTGCATGGGGGTGAACACTTCATGTACCAGTGCATACCAATACTGTTCCTTTTCTGCAAAAAAAATAATAGCTGTCTTGATTAATCTCCACTCCAAACATCGTTAACCCCAAAGATACTGCCACTACATGTGTATCCATGCTAATTAATCTAATTGACTTGGCAGGTTAATATTCCTTCTTTGTCATTTTCTAGTATAGGTGTTCCCTCTCTACATTCCCATCCAGGCTTTAATATTTACAGCAATGTCTGTGCACCTAGGACAGCAAGCTTAAGAGAGTTCATACATGTAAATGAAAATGGCAAAAATCTGACCACACCCATGTCTGGCTCATACAGTCCTATCCTAATTTTCTGCTCTGGAATCTGTTGGGAGTAGCTCATTACCCCAGTGCTATGATGTGCAGTTCTGACCACCCAAATTTACTAACATATTACCTCTCCTATTAATATAAGTTCACCCTTGTTCCCTTTAATATCCTCTCATTTGAGTGTAGTTTAGCGTATAAAGTTTGGAGGTTCCAAATAAGTTGCCTTTCTTGCTTCCAAAGCAAGCATCCTGGAAAGTATATTCCTTGACAGCCAAAGGGTTAATCCAACATGTGATGTAACCATCTTAATTGTAATTGACGTGGAAGTACAGCATATTTCAACTGCCACAAAGTAAGCATGAAAAAATGGCAATGGAATTTGCTCTGTCAGAACTGATTAAAACTTATGTCCTATGAAATGCGTAAAATCATCTACACCCAAACATTGTTCAGCATAGAATATTCCCGTCCGGATTTTGTAATCTTAACCTGTTTTCTCGTTCAGCAAACAATTAAATCTCGGCTGCACGATGCAGCCCCTGAACATTACACTTGCTCCTAATGAACGGAAGATTTTTGTGCTCAATGATATGTTTGTTTAAAAGCAGACATATTCTTTGTCACTTTCATAGTGGCTCGTTCTTAATTAAAATGCTGTTAAGATTTTGTCTAATTAGAATTGCCTACTAACATAGTGCCAGATGTTTGACATCTCGTATAAACCAGTCCCATATAAAGGATTAATTGATAGCAGTGAAATTTGTCAATAACATAGGGGGAATGAGTTTTTAAATAGACTTTAGATCTTTTTCCCTTAGCAAATAAGTTGCAAGTAAGTTCACGGCCAAAGGATTTGTTCTAAGTAAGGTCTAGTGAACCATTAATAAAGGATGAGGGGATGTCAGCCATAGAAATCTACCCATTAGACGGTTAGCCAAGTAGAATGTTTGGTATGCAGCTATGCAGGCTTTGTGGGTATCAAGAAGCAATTACATAGACAGGGATTAGAGAACAGCTATGGTAAGTATAACATAATGAGATGCTTCAAAATGCTACCTTAAAAATGGACAACTAAAAGGGGTTTAAAAGTTACTTTATTAATATTCAAGTCAGACCTATTAACAACATTTCTTATTAAATACTTTTACCAAAAACAAAATATCTAAAAAACACAAACAAATTTCAGCGTCTGAAAATGGTGTCCCATGCGCTTTTGTGTGGATTATATTGCGTAGACCAGACTCAATAATAGCCTTTCGGGTTCAAATTAAAATGTGATTGTTCTGTTTTAGCTGGGAGCATAATTCTAATGCAGCATTTGTTTTTCAGTATCTGTGCCATACAGCATTTGCATGTCAGTATATATGTGACTGAAGCTGTGGGAGTCCCCAGTTTGATGGGCTGCCTTTATTATTAGAGACAGACAAAAGTTCCTCTTCGGCTGTCTCTATTTCAGATGGCAGCCATTTTAGTTTTTTTGTTTTTTTTGTTAATGAATGTGTGATTATGGCGATCGGCATACTCACCCATTCATTTATGCCGCAGACCTGCCGCTAGCTCTAGAGAGGTGAGTAACCTCTCTGGGGACTTTTAAACTTGGTGAGGGCGGGGATTAGGGTTAGGGTCTTAGGAAGGGAGGGTTAGGGTTAGGGCCGTAGAAGTGGAAGGTTAGGGTCAGGCTGTCGGGAGGGGGCGGGGTCATAGGGTTAGACTATGCAGAAGGGAGGGTTAGGGTCAGGCTGTGGGGAGGGGGGGTCATAGGGTTAGACTATGCAGAAAGAGGGTTAGGGTCAGGCTAGGGAGAAGGAAAGCTTAGGGTCAGGCTGTGGGGAAAGGAGGGTTAGGGTCAGGCTGCAGGGAAGGGAGGATTAGGGTAATGAAGGGGGAGGGGGTTAGGGTCAGAATTAGGGAAAGGGTTTTGGTTGTTTTTACCCTAGTTTTTAACACGGTGCTCCGAGGCATAATAGAAAGAGTGGCCCTATAGAAATAGGGCCACTCTAAGCGGGGACGCACACCTGCTTTGACGGGACATAATCATTGAAAAGAATCAAACACATGGGTCTGGGTTCTTAAGTGTGGTTTTTTAATAAATGACCTACAACGCATGTGTAGTAGGTTATTTACACAATCTACATACCCCTTAGGTAAGTAGATTGACTACTAATTAAAGGTATTAATTAATGGAGAAGCTCAGTGCATTAGGCCCAGAGTCTGTTAAGACCTTAGAGCAATCTCGTTCTGGCACCACCAAGGTACATCAAGGGTCTCCAAGAGAGAAGCATACAATCAACAGTTGCTATTAATCAACCAGTCAATTTATTATAGTTAAACGCAAGCTCCCTACAGACAGAGATGACCTTGAATCCATGACCTCAGAGTTCTTAGGGAGTAACACTCCACAATATCAGTAATCTCTGTCCAGATGGAAATGGTGACATGACATCACAGTGAAACTTATAGAGCTATAGGGGACATATTATAAATACAAGTTAAGGAGTGCTGTTATTTAGAAAGAGCACTCTGTGAAAGAAATAGCTATAGCACTTCCATTAGATCTGCCGGCCTCTATGAGATTGAACTGAAACATTATCTTTGAAATGTCTCAGTGCACTCAGCGCTGGTGTCTGCCTAATGCTTCCCGGTAACCTTTTCTCACATAAGTATATGGTCTTAAAATCACACACGAATAGTCATATCAGTCAGAGCAAAAAAGATCAATGGTCAATCTCTAAGCCAAGATGCAACATAGAATTCATGCTGTTTCCAACATACACACTCACTCCAGCAGATACGCTGTAAATACACTTTGTTCAATCAGATGAAAAAATGCTCTGCTGAAAATGTATTGAAAAAAATAATAATAATAAAAAAAAAAATACCATCCACACCCTGCAAAGCCATTAATTTCCATAGCAACCTGCTGCAGGTACATATATTGAAAATCATCCTGTATTAGTTACAATAACCATCACAGTGCAGGCAGCAAAATCTTCTAAATTCTCAGTAACAAGGGACACTAGTTTGCCAAATTGCAGATTAAATGGGAAAAAAATAGCTTCCTCTATGTTTTGGAAAACAATTTTAATAACACAAGTAAATTAAACCTTTTCAGCCCAACGTAGCATTAGGTCCATATTATCTCATGTTCCCTAAGATGTAAGTTATATTAAGGTAATTTTAGACGTCAGATAAAGTCCATTTTGGTGAGCGTGGTACAAGTTTTGCCGAGGGCATGGATATAAACTGAAGGGTGGTAGATTCAAAGGAAATGTGCGGAAAAATGACTTCACTGAAAGGGTGATAGATAAGTGGAATATTCTCCCATCTGAGGTGGTTGAGGCCAATACAGTAAAACAATTTAAACATGCTTGGGATAAATATAAAGGTATCCTAAATTGTAAACCAAATTGAGGGTAAATAGGGTCTAGGGTCAGTATAGTTTTCAATAAACAAATTGGCAGACTAGATGGGCCATGTGGCTCTTATCTGCCGTCACTTTCTATGTTTCTATGTAATACCTTCTACGCAAGCCTTTTGCATAAGTACTAACTGTAACATCTGGCACGCATGTGCATGACATACAGAGTTGGATGACAGGGCAGTTCTGTGGCAGTTCTGTGGAACTACTGTTTGCAGCATGATCACATGACCCGGTGCATTACTTGTGGCATAATCATGTGACCGGGGGCTCTACTGTTTGTGGCATACAGTCATTTAAGTTAGTGGGGACTTATTGGTTTTTTTAGAGGCCCCAACCTTAAAGATTGGTCTGACACCCCTTTATAAGGTCATAAATAATAATGTGTGGGCTTAGGAACTTGCCAAGTGACTGCTCCAAGTTTCGCAAACTACTCGAAATCCAGCAAGTCTATTAAATGGACAATTTGAAAAGTGCTCTCACACAGAGGCTGCATCTGTTACCACTGCGCTGATCTATTCAGTAATAACTACTGTGAAAAATGTCCCTATTAACCTAAAACCAAATGGGCTCGGTGCGTAATGAAGAACTGGAATTGTGAATTATTCCCCAGACTATGTTCATAGCACAGGAGTTAAAAGACTACAGCAGAAGAGACTTGTAGCATGGGGGGTGGAAGGGGGGGGGCACACACATTATTATGACCACCCCATTCAACACAGTCCGTTAAATTCATTAGGAAAAAGTTACACTTTGCTTCCAGCGTGTCCCCAGGCACGCATGTTACCTATAAATCCAGCACTTGGAATGACTGCAAGAGGTGGAAATAACTGTGGAAGATTTTATTAACCTTGAAGAGTGAATAGAATTACGATCATAACTTTTCTGTTGTGAATTCGTCATATTGCCATGGACGGATTAATTGCTGCTTGTACCTGTAATCTGGTTCTAACTCCCAGAAAGAGCTACAGATTTGTTCCATTGCTGAGTTTACTTTTTACTTCCAACTGGAGAAATATACAGTGACAACTGCAGAATCTATCAATGTCAGAGTGGTCGGTGGATCCTGATAAATACAGTGCATAAGATGGGTTTTATGTTTCTGAATTCCATGTTAATAGGTCCCCAAGCAAAAGATTTGGATTCATCCACTAGCTAGAGTCAAATAGGGTCTACGGCCAGTATAGCTTGAAAAAATGTACACACTGGATGGACCAAGTGGCTCTTATTTGCCATCACTTTCTATGTTTCTATCAGAGATACAGAGAAAATTGTGCCACAATATTTTAAACTATAAGAAACATAGATGCAGCTCCACTATAGTTTAGCAGGAAGACATTAGACTGTATTCAAGCTTCATGCGTAGCAGGTCATTTATGCAATCTACGTACCATTTTGATTGAATACGTACGGTCTTTAAAGACAGCACTTAGAAATTTAAGAAGGAAGAGTCGTTCCACGGCAGCCTCTGTCCTTTTTTAAGAAGGGTGTACAGTAGGGGCGTGCTTGTGCTCTTGGACCCGATCCAGAATTCAACACAGATGGAAATAAGCACCGTTTAAGTTAAAACATTTGCACCAAACGCAGGTCATGTCTAATACACAGTTTCAAGAGTGTAAAATAATGGGCCCTAATTCTAATAAACAAACACAAAAGATAAAAAAAAGAAAACAAAAATCAAAAACTCCAAAATCTATTCATATAAAAATAAATACCATTACTTTGGGGGGAGTAGCAATGTAGTTCCGCTTGCTGTACCGAAGACAGATCTGGCAACGGAAATCTTAGGGACCAATACGTTAATGTTTATGGGGACCCCATCTCTCTTCAGTAGTGGATTGCAGGGGTCCCTCTGAACTTTGGAGCCCGTCACAGCTGTCCTCCACCCTGTCGCCAGGCCTGACCGAAAGCTGACATTGGACTGTGATGGAGCAAGATTGCTGTGTATTCTACTTGTAAAGAGGACATTGCATTGTTGTGTGTTTTTTATTTGTTGGAGTATAAGTCATGTTACATTGAAATACTTGGGAAGAGAGACATGATATGTGTTCTAAGGGTATATTCACCTGTGTATTTTTTGTATAGTTGTTAAGCGTGTAAACTTACCCTAAATAGGAAGTTTTGTAGATAGAATTTCTCCGCTATATTCAGTGCAGTCAGATCAAACCACTCATGGAGCAGACGACGCAGCAGTGTGAGACTGGCCCTGTTACTCACAAGGTACTTGTTAGCGGAGCGAGTGGATCTAATTAATGAGAAGATGTAGGAGTGGAGTTATTTTTGCACAATAGGCCATTCGAGTCTATTTGCACATGCTGTCTAAAGAAAATATAAGGTCAATCACTGCGATGGGAAGAATAGAGATTTTCTTTATCTGTTAATAGAGTCCTTGACAGTAAGAGCAGTGAAACTGATGAAATTGTCCCCATAAGAACCAGCATTAGCAGACACTGATGATCAAACCATGTATGAAAACGAAAGGTACAAGGCATTTATTATATTAAACTGTATACAGTAATACATAGTCATATAGTAATAAGAGAATTGGTCAAGAAGGTAATTTCAGGTTCAAGCTTCATCCAAACTATAATATGCTGGTTTGGGGGATTTAGCCACCATCTGGATTTGATTTAAGGGTCATCAGGAACGTCAGTATCACTAGGGAATGTGCACGGCACTGGGTGACAGGCTATTAGAGGGGTGACACCTGGGGCCAGATTTACTGAGCTGTGGGTTTGGAAAAGTGGAGATGTTGCCTATAGCAACCATTTAGATTGTAGCTGACATTCTCTAGTATGGAATAGGAAAGTGAGAGTTAAAATCTGATTGGTTGCTATGGGCAACATCTCCACTTTTTCCAAACCCGCAGCTTAGTAAATATGGCCCCCGATGTCACTATCTACATTGTCCTTGGTACGACCGTTGCAGCAGACACAGCATCACATTGTCTCACTTGCCGCTTCAGGGGAGCTACTAGCCGTGCAATACTATTGTCACATGACCAGGGCCACCAAAAGGAAATTTGGACCTCGGAACAGCAACTTCTTTGGGCTCCCCCATTGTTAAATAATAGATACTTTGCGCCGCCAAAAGGGGTGTGTTGAAACCCATTGGGGGTGTGGGATGTGCCTCTTTGGTGGCATGCCTAGCAGGTTTAAAGTGCTAAGCTTTCTAAAACCTGCATTGCTGTCTGCACCATTGGAAGAGATGTGCAGCACCCACTCACCAGGGTGTGACACATCTCCCAGCATTTAGGACAAAAGTCACACCTTTGCATGCCCCAGCCATTCTTTTACCCCTTGTATGTCCCAGCCATCCTTTCACACCTTGCATGTCCCAGCCATCCTTTCACACCTTGCATGTCCCAGCCATCCTTTCACACCTTGTATGTCCCAGCCCTCCTTTCACCCCTCGTATGTCCCAGCCATTCTTTCACCCCTTGTATGCCCCAGCCATCCTTTCACCCCTTGTATGTCCCATTCATTCTTTCACCCCTTGCATGTAACAGCCATCCTTTCACACCTTGTATGTCCCAGCCATTCTTTTACCCTCTGTATGTCCCAGACATTATTTTACCCCTTGTATGTCCCAGTCATTCTTTTACCCCTTCTATGTCCCAGCCATTCTTTCATCCCATGTATGTCCCAGCCATCCTTTCACCCCTTGTATGCCCCAGCCATCCTTTTACACACCCCTTTCTCCTTATGTTTGCAGTCCTCGATCTTTTAATTGACTTACCTTGACTTTCCTGGTGTTTGAGTCCCTGTGTCTGTGTTGTGGCTACACTTCTGGATGGCAGCTCTTAATTGTTAAGCAATGCATCCGCTGCACTTCTTTAGGCCAGTCTGAACCCCCTAGTGACGCTTCTGAGCCCCCTGGCATGCTGGGGTAATTAGCACCCATGCTTTCAAGGGTCTCCATTCTACATTCTTTCTTGACCAGCAGCAGACTGGACTGCACCTGTGTGCAACTGTTTGAAGGTAGCAGAACATGGAATGACACACCAGTCATGCTACTACCCACAACTATGTTCTTGTGGTATCTATATTGCAAGGGAAGTTTTCATGAACATCTATAGAACCCACAACATGGAATATATAGGTATACTAAATGTAAGAAAAATTATGTTAATTACCACACTGGCATTTAGGGGCATAGGAATAGGGGAGCAATGTGGCAACAACCCTCTCTCCTAATCAAAACAAATAAGTGAGAAAAGGAAGTTTCATGGAACTACTGTTTGCAGAATGATCACATGAATTCAGTAGAATAGAGGGAAAAAAGGAAAGAAAAAGAAAAGTGAAGAAAAAATGGCAGAGGAGAGGCTGGAGAAAAATAGAAGAGGGTTAAAGAGATGTAAAGGGGGAAAAAGAGTGGGGATAAGAGAGACACAGGAGGAGTGGGAGAGGGGTTAGAGAGACACATGAAGATATAGAGAGAGGGTTGAGGGCACACGAAGGGAAAGAATTTAAGGTTTGAAGAGACACGGAAGGCAAGAAAGAGAGTGGGAGTTGGAGAAATAGGGAGAGAGCGTTATGGTTGAAGAGACACAGGAAAACATGAGACAGTGGGTGCTGTAGAAGAAACGAAGGTCATTGTAAATGGTTTTGCTTTCTACGAGTATGCAATTTATAAGCATTAGAACTTTTTAAAAATAATTAAAATGAATAAAGAGAGAAATCAAAAACTAGAACTAGAATGTTACAATATAATCTATACGAGATACTATGCCTTTATTATATTATTCAATGTAAATATAGTCTGGGGAGAACTTGATAAATGTCTCTTAATTAAATCAGTTACAAGTACATTGATCAAATTCTTCCTGTACTATATTTTTGTACGATAAATTCATAGTATCTCATAAATATTTATATTTGAACAGTCTATTTATTTCTTTATTCATTCACTATTAGACGCTTTTAAATATGTTGCTATACTGTGTTCATTTTAATTAATATAAATAAAGTTTAATGATTTTACATTTCATAGAAAGAGAGTGCAGTAAAATAAGGCTTTTTACTTCTTCTATGTTTTGAAGGTTACATTTAAATGATCAATTAAATAAAAGAAAAAGTAAAAGTAAATGCATTTAGGATGTGCATATGATCTTTTCATTTAAAGGTGTAATTAAAATTTTGGTAGTTGTTTGTCTTTATTATTGCCATTATATTCAGTGATATATAGGAATTATGATTTCCAAGTAAAATTAGTATTAAAAACATTACTAAGGGTTCTATATGGTGTGGCACAGGAAGAAGTCTAGGTGACACCAACCCTAGTGACACCAGTAGGAAGTGTTATGAGCACATGTATTTTTATCTTAATATTAGTGTATAACTATGTATAGGAATCAGGGGCTGGATCCTAAGTTACAATATTCACTGACATTATGTTCTCCTAGCAGCTTAATCCAGTCTGTTAAAAGGGAGGAGATAGAGGAGCAGGGGTGTGTATAGCTAGGCCTGCGATACTCTGCAAGTCTGCAAATGCCAGCATTTCAGTCATTCAGACTCATTAGTAATCTGCCAGCCATCAACACAGTGGCCCGTATTCAGATCTCTGTCTTCTGTGCCCGTCCATCCGTAACTAACAGATTGAAGTTACTGGGCATGCGTAGTAATTATTGTACGTTATTTATTACCACCTGTACGCAATCTACGTACTGAAATGCTATGTAAATAGCGTACAATAATTACTACGTATGCCCAGTAACTTCAATTGGTTAGTTACGGACGGACGGGCACAGAAGATGGAGGTCTGAATACGGGCCAGTATTCTTAAGTATCGCTGGAAGTTGAAGAGTCTTTATGACTGAAATGCCAGCATTTCTGTCATAGAGACTTACAGGACACCAACTTGATGGTGACCCATTGACATTTGGAGGGAGGGGGATTCACCTACTTGCTTAGCCCACCCCCCGTTCTGACGCCTATGCCTAAGTATGGACTGTTGGAATGAGATGGCTATAATTCCTATGAAGCACTCACAAGATTTGATCAATTACTATGGGTTACAGTGGTGTTTACACAATGGTATGTCTATAGGGTGGCTTGGTCTGGGAAGTCCAGGTCATATCACCAACATGAGTTTTATTCGTGCATTTAACAGTTACATGTTAAAAAAGACGTAATCAAACAGGGAAATTACGAGTCATACATGCTTAAGCGGAGCATCGGAATTTCTATAATCGCCCTTCGGAGCCCCTGTTTAGCATTATCTGACAGATTCATTTCCTGAGTGGTCTATTTATCCTAAAAATCCCACAATGTAACCCACATAACTACATTTACTCGCTCAAATTTAATGAGACGAGCTTACTTTACAGCGCAAAGTTCACATTTAACACTACATTAATTATGATCAATTTCGGGGGAAAGTCTGCCTGCATATTTAACGCTGATAAAAGTGAAAATAATCAATGAATCAGATAAACACTGCAAAGCAGGACAATTTCCTTGATAAATACAACAACAGGGAAAATAGGAAGAAAGAAAAATGAATGTCGGTGGTAAGCGCTGAAGTACTAATTAATTGACCGAGAATGCAAATGAGTCCCAGTTTTGTAACATAGTACTTGATAAGCAAGTCCCAGATAATCATTAAAGATTATCCTGCAAGTATAGTAGAAATTAACCCCATGATGCTACAAAAGCGCTGAAAAGATAAAAAACCCCATTATCATTTACATAAGCCAGTTATTCAGGCTGCTCATCTCATTTACCTAGCATTTTTTCTATCATGGGAGCCGTGCAGTAGTTGCCTAGCAACCGTGTGTTGTCTGGGGCCTAAAACACAACTCAAGTCGTTTCTGACAATCCAGAGTGAAAATCACACTGCAAATGACATTCCACTGAAATCTCCAGTGTACCAAATCCCTGATTTCCTGCTTCATTCCTAACCATTAAAATAATGAGATGACGTATTAAACTTCTCGGGACAATATTAGCATTTTTTTATTTTACCTTCTCATACGCACTCTGTTTCTAATCACAAGCGTGTAGCAATACGGAACCTTGACGAGCTAATGACATTTCATGTACTCGCCATATGCAGTGGAGTTTTCTTTCCCTGGAAGAGTAAGACGTTTCTAAATCATGAAAAATATATTTCTTTATTAAACCCATCTGTCTAGCAACCATGACACACAATACAATTCTATCCCATTTCCCCCAATTATCCTAGTCTATCTGTGTGATGTAAGCCATGCAGTTTAGGTAATTATGGATCCTCATATTTCATGGCAAACTGTTCCTTGACATACTTCGAAAATAAGCCTGTAACCACCTCCTGGGGAAATGAGATAGAAGACTGGTGGTTCTTGAGTATTTATGGAAAATATAGACCATTTAAAAAACTTCTGAGTTAACTTTTTTGAACCAGTGATTTAAAACATATTATTGCTCGTTAAAACCCATGCACGGTAATGTTTGTGTTTATTAGAAAACAAGGTTCGTGCATGAATACATCGTACAGACACGGCTGTTTTATCCGCTATGGATGAAGGTTTCTATGTTATTTTTATCTATTAAAACACACATTTAACAGGATCACGTCTTCTATTCTCAGTGCTGATTTTTTCAGCATTGGGTACAGCCATCATTAGCTGAGTATGTCACAAAATGCGATACTTTCAAAACCAACACTGCCATTTCATTGGTTTTTTGACCATAGCCAGTAATGTGTTAAGCATTAACATTGTAGCTCAGTCAGCTGTCTGCACCAACATCACTGCATAGATAGCCTTCAACATCATCATCGCTACATAGACAGCCTCCAATATCATCATCACTACATAGACAGCCTCCAGCATCATCATCGCTACATAGACAGCCTCCACCATCATCATCGCTGCATAGACAGCCTCCAGCATCATCATCGCTACATAGACATCCTCCAGCATCATCATAGCTGCATAGACAGCCTCCAACATATTCATTGCTGCATAGACAGCCTTCAAAATCATCATTGCTGCATAGACAGCCTTCAAAATCATCATCGCTGCATAGACAGCCTCCAGTATCATCATTGCTGCATAGACAGTCTCCAGCATCATCATCACTGCATAGATAGCCTCCAACATCATCATCGCTACATAGACAGCCTCCAAAATCCTCATCGCTGCATAGACAGCCTCCAGCATCACCATCGCTACATAGACAGCCTCCAACATCATCATCGCTACATAGACAGCCTCCAACATCATCATCGCTACATAGACAGCCTCCAGCATTATCATTGCTATATAGATAGCCTCCAGCATTATCATTGCTATATAGATAGCCTCCAACATCATCATTGCTATATAGATAGCCTCCAACATCATCATTGCTATATAGATAGCCTCCAACATCATCATTGCTATATAGACAGCCTCCAACATCATCATTGCTATATAGACAGCCTCCAACTTCATCATCGTTGCATAGACAGCCTCCAGCATCATCATTGCAGCTCAGTCTGCCATTTGCATCAACATCACTACTCGGTTTCAAGTATCCCTTTCATGGTTCAGTCTTCTTAATCCACCTCTTTAATACCAGTAGTCTGCCGTCAGCTTCATCATTGCTGCTTAAGCAGACTCAATGTGCCAGATCCATATTTAATAATGTTACAGTACTTACCCATGGCACTGTATGTAGTGCTGTAGGCCTCGGTAGTCAGGCCAGTTATTCATGGAATTCAGCATGATCAATGCAGCATTCCGTGCAGCAATGGCCTCTGGTGGCAACGCATGATCACTCTCTGTGTGTACCTGGTGCACGCACATTGAGAGGGGAGATCTATGCAGATTGTACAGTGCTGCATTACACACCCGCCCAATAAGATTTAAGGTAGGGGTTAGCGCATGGAAGGTCCGTAATACCCTTGCTTGCATAGAACATAGAATCACACAAGTAAGTCCAGTCTGTACGAATGTGCGATCATTATTAATTCAGGATCCAGTCAAATACCATCGACACAGAGTGATCTGTCTGTAGTGTTATCATCGCTGCTCTCTGGTATCTGTGTCTCACCTCGGTCAGGTCCCTTCACTTGTGATTTGCTACAGCTTAGACTTTCGTCACTTGGACTCTCACACATTCTACCAGCTACCTCCAAGGCCTTGCCTCCTGCTCTGGTGACGCTCCTTCATCCGTAGTTGCGCTGTTGATCGTAGGCTTGTAAGTACGTTCAGAGTTTTGGGACTCAACATCTGCCAAGCGCATGTGCAGTACATACAAAATAGCATTTTTACGTCTCCGGCTAGCGGAAATACGCTAGCGGTCGCAGCTCTGGATCTGGCCGAAAGTACATATGGAAGTATTGCAAATGTGCCATTATTTTCAACATCCCAAAAATGAATATTCACCTTAAATAAACCAACACTTTACAAGTATACAACATTGCAAAACAATCATTGTAACCAGACTACACAGTACTAGATGCCGACGTTAAAGATGAATAGCATTAAATATGTTATTTTGGTTTTTATTTTAACACATTCTTGTTTTTGAGTGATGGCAAGTTGTAGTATAGCTGATAACATCTTGGCACAGTATAGGAAGTGCAGCTTTGTAACCACTGTATTCTGACCGGAGACTACAGAAGTCGCGCATCTGGTGCAGTTAACTTCATAGTAAAACTGTTTAAAAAGGTTTAATATTTAAAAACAACCCTCTTTATAAACAGATATTGCAGTGCTCATCATACAAAGAAGGGCATATGGATAGTTTATCAAAGCACGTAAATTACTCAGTCCCTAGCCAAAAGAAATTAATTCAACCCGTTTTTTACTGTTTGGTTTAAGTATAAACACTTTATCTGCAGGAGACATTTTCTGGGCATGCTTACCTTTTGGAAAACATTATGTGGGAGTTTAGATACGATGCGTTTGGCAAGGAAAATAATACAGCAAATAGGCACATTTTTCTTACTAGAAAGGAACTTTTTTTCCGCACCTTCTCCAAAAATGTAACACAGACCCCCTTCAGAAGTAAGATGTTAGCACATATATTTAATCTACTGATTGCCGTTTGCCTCCTTACTGTAACATAATAGGAAAGAATTTTCAAATCAATAAAACATGTCTGTAGCCTGTACATAGTGCTAGCAGCCAGTGATGTTCATTGGCAGTAATATCATTGCAGCATAAGCAATATCTTGTAGGTATGAAACTGGTTGCGAATATTACAGCCAATATCTTACCCTCGTGGGGTCTAGGCAGACGGATGTAAAGGAACCCCTCCTAGGATCTCCTAGCATATAGAGCTGAATAATACTTGTGTATATTTATACTCAACATCCACGTAACTTGTATGCGCACGCCCCCAACCCATGATAGTGTAGCGACGCTACTGTTTGAACATAAGGTGGTGACACCGAGTCCAAATATGTACAACTTATCATCGCACAGATAACCCTATCCATAGCCTAAACCCTGCTCTGTGCACATAATTATGTAACATATGTGAATCTATTAGGAGTCTGGAGGTGGCGCAATACAAGTCTAAGTGCACCCTTACCATGCAGCAGCCTCCTCTCCTGGCCAGGTGGCAGTGTCACGCACCACTTTATAGTATAGGAGGTGCTTTTAATTTCGGGGAATCTCGAGGGAATAGACAAAAGCAGACATGGGGGCGGGGCTTACAGGCACAATTTGCATAAAGTCTCGGACCCTGTCAAATCACTGCTGCAATTCATAATGTTTCTGGGGATGGGCTGGGCTTAATGACAAAAATAATGGGGAACTGCCGTCTCCCCCCGAGATAGCGGGAGAACGGCCTGAGTTTCGGGAGTCTCCCGGATATTTCAGGAGAGTCAGCAGCCCTGCTCTACGAACAATCCTGGATTAAGCAATGTAAACCTTTCTGGTGGTGAGGCATGACAACCCACCATACATACACTGGGTATGAATGGTGGGTTGGTAAAGGTATTTAAATCGTACAGTAGAGGCTCGGTTAAGCACTTACGTACAATTCTTCATTGCAAACCAGCCCCATTTTATGTTGGTCGGATGCTTGGAAGGGTTACAGACTTTACCAGAAAATATCCGTGAGACTCCTGAAATTTGGCCAGTTCTCCCGGTATCCCGGGAGAGCCGGCAGATCTCCCGCAAGTCCTAAACCCCTGTCAATCTCTATTGTAATCCCTAGAGTTACAAGAGATGGGTGGGACTTGATGACACCATCAAGCCCCGCCCACCTCTGGAACACTAGAGCTTACAGTAGTGATTGACAGGGGCGGGGCTTAATGATGCGATTTGCATACATTTAGGCATGCTAGCATCATTTTGCTTCCACTGTGAAGCCCTTACGAGCACGGTCTATACTTTATTCTGGATCCAACCTAGAAATAGGGACTGTCCAACTTAAAATGCAATAGTTGAGAGCTCTAGGATATTAAACACACAACATAATTACTGTGCTGTGTATGAAAACAAAACAAAAAAAACTTTATTATTTCTCATCCAATGTACTGTCTATTTATCCATGGCATAGCTTGTTTAAAATGTTCTGCTTTTGGCTGAAATAACTGTTTACCCAGAAGCCCTTGCAGCTAACAATCATGGTGGTTTAACACATTAGAAATCTGGGTCATTTATATATTTGTCTAATATAACATATAATAATCGAGAAAGAACATGGCAGCACATAAGAGAAATATAAATGAAAAGTTTAATCATATTTTTTGTGTTAAAGTGGATTCCAATCAGTGTGGGTTTTTTTTTCTTTGAAAGAAATGCCATAACCTTGAGTCTGGGATATGTGTTGAACAATCCAAGCTTTAAAACAATCTGGAAATACAATTACCGAGCTTCGGATCTGAATCTCACACCTCTGTCTGGGAAAAGAATTGAGGAGCACGGCTGGAGTTCTTGAACCTGTTAAACTTGGATAAAAAAAAGACCTCTGGAGTGACACAAATCTCAGAAAACTTTGGCTTTAATTCTATAAGAAGAAAAAAAAAAAGGTGAACAAAAAAAAATCTGTTTACTTTATTGGCTGTTCCCACAGTTGGAGAATTCCCCAACCGTGGAAAAGTTACAGTCCAGCAGAGGAATCTATGGTGATGCTTTTTGAGTCCAGATGTTAGCAGAGTAGTGCTGAAAAGGGGAGGTCTCATCCAAGGCAGGAAGTGCCGATATTGATCCATATACCCCCATGTGCCAAGACTCTAATACATAGTATACGCCATTAACAGACCAGAACCTATACACACAAATACAATATGGAGTGAATAATTGTATATAAAAAACACAAGTATATCCTCCTCATTTATCTCTTTTTTTTTTTTTTTGACATTTTGAGGAAGATCCAGACCAGCACATTTGCCTTTTTTTCCCATCAATAGTTTTTATTGAAAGATATGAACTGTACGGGAAGCAGGAAGGATACAGAAAAAAGAAAAAAGGGAAGGGGAAAGGGAAAAAGTTACAGGAATATATAGAATATATACATAAACAAAATAACATTATGTCTTCAGATAGGTTAGCATTATGTAACTGTTAAACATACAAAAGCATTGTAGATGCAAATACTATATTGAAGATAAGATCACTGAAATATTATACCTAGATAACATGTACAAGTGAACCTTATAGTGCTGGAATCTTTACTCATTGAGGCTAAAAGGGAGGGGGTCAGTATCTAAAGCAGAGGGCACCAAGGAGACCCCTTCACCAGCATGTATGAACTTGTGCCATTGGAACCATTTAATGGTGGGAGAGGAGGTTGACGTAGAGTAGGGGGTACTCTCAGTCTCCATCAGGAAATTGTAATGAATCTTGGAGATTATTTTGGCTCGGGCTTTTCCAATTTTGAGCATCCGCAGCCCTTGCTGTAATGCAGACTTGGCCAAGTACATATCTAATATGGTTCGGAACAGAGGAAGAAAAAGATGAAAGAGAGCTATGTCTGGCAATGGAACTATCTCTAATTGGAAGATTTTACTGGTCAAATTAAAAACAGAGATCCACAACTTGTAGATAACAGGACATTTCCAGAATATATGAGCGATATCACCAACTTCATTGCATCCATTCCAACGGTATTTTGATTGGCGTGGCCAGATCTTATGGAGTCTAAGCGGGGTGAGGTACAATCTGTTAAGTTTTATTTGCATTTCAGTGTGGTTCAGACATTTCGAAAATTTATGGGAAGTGTTTTAAATTTTGAACCACTTGGGAAGTTAGTCCCAAGATCTGTTTCCCACGCTAGATGCGCTTTGGACTTTGTGTAATCTCGAGGTTCTGTGATATGTCTGTACCAAAAAGAAATGCATTTTCCTCCAGTCTGTGATCCTTATTTGTTTTTTAGAATATCTATAGGAGGGCAGATAGGACCATAAGTTTTAGAACAAGATTTTAACCAGTGGTTTAATCGTATGTAGCTGTAATAGTCTGTTGGGAGTATATTGTGTCTCTCTTGAAGAGTTATAAAAGGGGCAAGAAAATTTCCTGACATAATATCCGAAAGATATCTAAGGCCACTAGCTAACCAACCAGTGAGATTTATATTGGGTAAAAGCTTGGCTATAGCCATTAAAGAGATATTATTGGTGGGAAGAGACATATCTCCTCATGTTATGATTGTTTCATCCCTTGTTTTCAAGGAATCAGGAGTAGATGAAAGTATTGAGGGGGCAGGAGGCATAAGAGTCTAGGAGTCCAGATGATGTTTGATAGAGTATATTGGGGATAAAGAACAAATTCAATATTTCACATTTGCCTTTTTAAGGACCTACAGCCAGATTTACTAAGTTGCAGGAAAGGAAAAGTGGAGATGTTGCCCATAGCAACCGATCAGATTCTAGCTGACATTCTCTAGTATGTAATAGGAAAGTGGGAGCTAGAATACGATTGGCTGCTATGGGCACCATCTCTACTATTCCAAACCCGCAGTTTAGTAAATCTGGTCCCTAGAGTTGAACTAGGAATCTAATTCTGTTTTCACAGTTTAAATTTGCCTTCCGTCACAATTCAACATGGCTTTGCACAGGTCTAAACTTACACCTGTTTTGCCCTTACTCTGAAACTATGGATCATCCCAATAAGTTATCTTACATCCTCAACCACAGTCCCACGTCTTAGAGGTTCTTTGACAGCCCAGAGGAACCGTTTTCAGATATCATAGTGGTGGAGATTATGTTGTGCTAAGGTCTATTATGTGTGTGCCTAAATCCAGCCCAGTACCATACCCAAGTCATAGAGTACTTATAGCCTTAAAAAAACACAACAGTAATTTAGTATAATAATATATGTGGAGACAGTTTTTCATTTTAGTATGCGTTTACATGCCAAAAATAAATGTAAATAGGCTTATCTGTTCTTTTAGAACATTTTTGTCTTTTTGTGTATATATCAAGTAATAATCCTCACTGAGTTTAGCAGCCAAACAGAGCTCAAATAAAGAAAGTGGAAAGAGCAACATAGTGTAATATAATTAATTGAACTTTAATGAACAGTGAACAATACCTGTGTGTCATCTACAAAACATTGCTAAATTATCTGGATTAGAGATGAAATTTCATAATCCTTATCCACGCGCTAAACTACGAAATCAGATTGTAAATTGTCATCAGTAGAGCCTAGTATTCAGCTCAAGGAATATATAGTGTTCTGAAAGGTTTTTTCTTCCAATATGTCTAATAAAATAAAACGGATTTATTTCTTTACACTTTGCAATCTGTACATTTGAGAATAAATATTATTGATTTCAATTTTTTGGGTCTAATTTTGTCTACAGATTCCTAGCCCCAAATAAACCATATTAAGAAAGGAATACTTCATTATACAGTCTGGTGAAAAATAAAAAAAACACATTAAAATCTTAGTAATTGACATTACAAAGCCTGTTGGTAACACTCAGTGCTAGAGGGCAATTTCACACTATTTGTTGGCTCTGCAATAAAACTTTCACACGATGACGAATTCCCTTAAAAGCCAAATTGTACCCTATATAAATGGGTTTATACTACATTAAGAATTGTATTTTTTTTATCATTCATTTTTAATAGTAAGACAGCTCTAGGTTTGCAGCCAGTTTGGATTTTTATGTGTTCTGCCATTAATAGTCCTTGAAAAACCTAGAGCCTGTCCTACCAGTGGTTGCACAGTACAAGTCTTTGTTCCTTATCCGTTTCGGATTCATGAATCATCGCAACCCTCTAGTTTCCAGATATTAATTAGAAGATGCTGTTTGCAATGATAATGAATTCATTTTTTGTCAACTGCCTTCCAGATTTTTTTTTTCCTTCCTGGGAAAAAATATTCCATATTTAAAAGCACTTAGCTACTGTTTATGTTCAAATTCTTAGCCAAACTGATGTCTCACTGTAAAATGCTTGTAAACAATTCTGTTCTACATTACAGAAATGAAAGCTTCTGGAGGGAAAATAATCAGGAGAAAACAGTCTTCGTTATGTAATGACCCTGTTTCTGGAAAGGTTATTGACTTATTACAAACATTTATAGCAGAATTACGCTTGATGCGACTATGCATTTACTCTGTATATAGAAATATTGTGTAAACATATTTCATTTGTATTACTAGGCAATTTTGTGTTCTTATTATTACAGGTTTTTTTTATGTAGAATAAGAGTTGATTGCAGAATTTCACAACAGTACTACTATGTTATAAAGCACTGTTGAAACATATGATTTTAAATGCATTTAATAATTGATTTGATATCCAATATTTTGTTGGATTTTGGGTAGTTAGTAACTGATTGAACTAATTTGAAATTCATGGTCAAATTACTATCCCGTACAATGTTTCCCCCACCAATGAAACCATGGGAGTTATATCATCAGAGCACCGAGATATCTATCTATCTATCTATCTATCTATCTATCTATCTATCTATCTATCTATCTATCTATCTATCTATCCATATCTATCTATCTATCTATTTATCTATCCATATCTATCTATCTATCCATCTCATATCTATCTATCTATCTATCTATCTATCCATCCATCCATCCATCCATCCATCCATTCATCCATCCATCCCTATATGGACTATTTACTGAAGTACCCCAGCTACAGAAAATATAGATGCTCCTCATAGGTCTGTATTCAGACATAATAACTTTAGCCAACTTATCCATACAACTTATCCATACAACTTATCCATACAACTTATCCATACAACTTATCCATACAGCTTATCCATACAACTTATCCATACAACTTATCCATACAACTTATCCATACAACGTATCCATACAACTTATCCATACAGCTTATCCATACAGCTTATCCATACAACTTATCCATACAACGTATCCATACAACTTATCCATACAACCTATCCATACAACGTATCCATACAACGTATCCATACAACTTATCCATACAACGTATCCATACAACGTATCCATACAACGTATCCATACAACTTATCCATACAACGTATCCATACAACGTATCCATACAACGTATCCATACAACTTATCCATGCAACTTATCCATGCAACGTATCCATGCAACGTATCCATACAACTTATCCATACAACTTATCCATACAACTTATCCATACATCTTATCCATACAACTTATCCATACAACGTATCCATACAACTTATCCATACAACTTATCCATACAACGTATCCATACAACTTATCCATACAACATACAACAGGGTGCGTTTGAAAATACGCAGTGTTGAGGAGGCATTGCATTAATTTGTACAGTAAGGGCTGGGTTAGACACTTCCGCAGTTTATCCATACAACATACAACAGGGTGCGTTTGAAAATACGCAGTGTTGGTGGGAGGAGGCATTAATTTGTACAGTAAGGGCTGGGTTAGACACTTCCGCATGTCCGAGCACTAAGTCCGCACAACGTTACGCACAGAAAAGTAAAGGTAGGGCCATAGTCAGCTAGTCAGGGAAGTGTCATGGGAGTGCATTAGCCACCTACATGTTACTGTACCCTCCCCGACATAATTGCCGGCCACTCTGTTGCTTATTACATATTGCTTTGCGGCAGCTGCAATACAAGCTTTATTTGCTTTAGTTTCTGGGTTTCTAGTACAAGAAGACATCCATATGGTATATATTATGTTTATTTATACTTCTACTAGAAAATGGCTTTTGCAATCTAGATATAGGGTTAATGTCTGCGTAAAACAAAAAATCTAAACAATGGTACTGCCAAAAAACTGCCTCTTACCTTATTATAAGTTCCACCTTTAGATTGTTATAGTTCACTGATTGTTATAGTTTACTCAAAACTAGTGATAGTTTTCATATAAACAATTTCATTTTGATTATGCCCTATATGTGTGTGTTATTTGTTAAGTTTACATTATAGAAGGTCATTGCTTAAACTAGTCAGCCAGCAACATAATTGTAGATGGTTAGGAGTTATTGGGACTTTAGCAAAAATGATTATGTATACTTTATATTAAACATCTTCAGCATCTGCTAAACATCTATCATGGCTCCAGCTTTTCATTACATAGAGCATTAGATGTTGCCAATCTCTATTTAACAACGTAGAAACCTTTGACTAATTTACACAAGAAAAAAATGCAAGATAAGTTGATCTGATCAATTATATCCCATCAATTACTGTAAGGTTCTAAAGCTGATCAAATAAGTCAATCATTCAGGGAATGTCTTAGAGTGTAACAGGTAACAGAAAGGCTCAGGAGTGAGCTATGAAAAAGCGGGGAGTGTCTCGTCGACCTTAAAGAGATGGACAGAAGTGTATGCCACCTTTTATAATGATATATAGAATAAGTAAGTGAAGACAAGGATATAGTTTAAAAATAATAAAAGAGTAAGGAAGGAAAAAAAGAAAGAGAGTGAGAGAGAGAGAGAGAGAGAGAGAAAGAGAGAGAGAGAGAGAAAGAAAGAAGGAAAGAAAGAAAGAAAGAAAGAAAGAAAGAAAGAAAGAAAGAAAGAAAGAAAGAAAGAAAGAAAGAAAGAAAGAAAGAAAGAAAGAAAGAAAGAAAGAAGTGGTGGAGGAGGAAAAAGAGAGAGTAGTGGGAGGATGTGCCAGGGTTGAGTTCAAGTTGGTCATGTTCAGAAGAGAATTACAGGGAGATCGAAGACGGGCCCCAAAATGAGATGCCCCTGGCTCCCAGACTTGGCAGAGTCAATTGTACCACATTTTTACAGTACATCCCTTATCCCTTTCTACAGAACTGGAAACCCAACTGGAAACCCATGTGCACATCCACAATGTTTATGATTAATTCCAAGTAGGAGGCAATATAATACTGAAGCTGCCCTGGTTTTGACAACTCCGACTTTCTGTCTAGCTGAGTTCCAGGAGTTGATAAGTGACAGCTGACTGAGAATGAATCTTCATAAAGCAGAAGTAATTATGAGAGCTCCAATAACAATTACCATCGGGCCTAACAAGAGTTCACAGCTGCATACTCACTTATTCGACCTCTAACTGTCCGGTTTGTAAGATATTGGATAACTGTATATGCTGACACAACCGCTTGTTACATCCTATCCAGGTCACCTATTTGGGTCAAATTATATTTAAACCTGCTTTAAATCAGTTGTTAGAACCGCCAATCACCTGATCAATTTACAAATATGTACGCTCCCACGTCTACGTTCTCCTACGCTTTTCCCGTTTTTAAACATAGCAGGGCGTATTCAGAGAACTGTTTTCACGGAGAGTTCTGTGCGTATTCTTAGGATCGGATCAACTGCGCATGCGTAGTAACTTTATTTACGTACGTTACTTTGAATATACGCTTGTGAGTGCTTTAAGCACGTGCATGTGAATCGCACTTGGGTACATACGAGCGAATGGGGGGCATAGAAATCTGTACTTGAAAATTTACATAGAAGTGGGCGGGGGAGGCATTTAAATGAACGCAGGGAGGCGCGGTTATAAAGAATCGCACGGACGGAGCACATATACACCCGTAAGTACACACAGAAAGAACAGAGTGGTCTGGGGACTTGTAAGTCACAGCATGTCAGGGAGAGGGGAATGTCAGGGTTGTTGGTGGGTGTTTCCTTGCTCCGGCCGTGCGTGTAATTGCGTACATAAAAGAAAACGGATCTCTGAATACAGCCCAGCATTGGTAAAATAAGCCTATTACAAAATATGTCATATTAAAACCTGGTTGTAAAATTCAAATGGACATGACTTCTACACAACACTTTCTGAATATGCAGTGATTTAAGTTTACCGAATCAGTGAAAAGGTTAATACACGTATTATGTAACCGATATATTTTCAGTTCTCCATTAAGACACGGTAACGTGTCACATACTGAATTCTAAGTCTAGTTATGGGAAGGGTTCTTTAATTCCTGGACTCTCCACTTCATTAAGAGGGAAGATTTTCCATCTCCATCTGCTCAATAAATTCTTCTCAGAATAATGCTGCTTGTATAAAATCCAGTTCTACAACACTCCTATTTCAAAGGTTTAAAATGTACCATCACAACAAGATCGAATGCAGTTTGTGCTGGAAAAGCTCTTTCAACTACTCAAATCCTAAAGTAACGTTTCTTTCTTCATGGAATCTACCTTCAACAACAGGTTGCATTTTAGTGGAAGCATATAGGGATATAGGGCCTGATCCAGAGGTGCGCTGGCCCACTGGCCGTACTTACTGGCTGTAGCTCTGGAGCACTCCCCCGACACTCCCCCTGTGGCCGCTGCAATTACCCACTGTTATGCCAGCTGAAGGCTACTGTTATGCCAGCTGAAGGCTACTGTTACGCCAGCTGAAGGCTACTGTTACGCCAGCTGAAGGCTACTGTTACGCCAGCTGAAGGCTACCTTAACTTCACTCCGGCCACAGGGTCGTAACTGTCCTAACCCGCCCTCCCATCCTCATTTACTTACCTTCCCCCGCCTTCCTTCCGTAACAATTGCGTAGGGGAGGAGAAACGCCTCCCTCGCCCTAACAATGCAACAGTTAGGGACGTCCAATCCTAAGGATCCGGTTTCCCTAACTATGCCGACAACATCTGCCCGGCACATGCGCAGAACGAAAGAAATGCCGTTCTTACGCATACGGCTGCTGTAACTAGTGCGGCGGCCGTAGGTCTGGATCAGCCCCATAGAAATCCCTTTTTCATTTGTTTATATCCAATAAAGCTGGTTTAGACATAAGTCTGGATTTAGTCCATTGTTTTTAGTAGTATGATTAGTTATGACATTTGAGTGTTCTGAGTGTTTGGTGTATACTCTCTTGAAAATAATGGGCCGTATTCAGAGATCCGATTTTTTGGTTAGTTACGTGCGTATTTTTTATGATCGGACCAGCTGCACATGCGTCGTAACTTTATTTACATAATTAACGTAGACTATACGTGGGGAAGTGCCTTACGGACAGACCTGTGAATTGCATGTTGGTATATACGGACGGATATGCGATGCAAAAATACACACGGGAAAATTGAAATAAAAATAGGCGGGGGAGGCATTGAAATGAAGTAAAGTGGGCGCGATTATCATGAATCGCACGTATAGAGGACACATACGCACGGGAATGCACTCGGAAAGTTACAAGTGATTTATGCTGGCGGAACTCTCCAACAGCACAGCCGAGA
Source organism: Limnodynastes dumerilii (assembly GCA_011038615.1). Classification (NCBI taxonomy): domain Eukaryota; kingdom Metazoa; phylum Chordata; class Amphibia; order Anura; family Limnodynastidae; genus Limnodynastes; species Limnodynastes dumerilii. Next base: position 869,390 of record WWET01000001.1, on the reverse strand, counting down.
GAGGTGAGTGTCGTGCTTGTGAGGGGGTTTGGCCTGCACCGACCGTGCGTATAATTGCGATCCGATCGCCACACGGATCTCTGAATACGGCCCAATATCTTCAGTGCAGAGATCTTTTCACAAACCATTGTTGGGCTATATTTCCGGATGACGTTTACCGGGATTTTTGCGAATTCTAGGAGCACTTTATATGGAATATTCATTCCACAAATGTCTTATTATAGAATAAAAAGAGAAGTCTTTGCTAATTAAGGTTACATTAACAGACATTAATGTCATATCAAATACACATTTGCTGAACACAATTACATTTTTTTTTGTTTCAATTTTAATTAAAAAAATGTAAGTTAAAACATTCAATTTGTTCAGACAGCTTTTTATATCGCAAACATTAAAGTCTGGTCCAACCTTCTCAAAACACTGACGTGTCTAGAATGATAAAATCTGCCCAAACATTACAAGAATGACTTGCACCTGGGATACATCATGTATCATTTCATATGTGGATTATTTGTTTGTAGAATCTTTTAAGTCACATACTGCAAATTACAGGCAAATTACTCTTTAGTCTCTATGGTGATACATAGAAGTATGCACAGGTAATCGTACACAAACCTTATTGTGTATAAATATGAGGTGAACACCTTCAAGATGATACTCTTCAGGGTAACATACCTCCTAACTGTCCCTATTTTCCCAGTTCATGAAAATATCAGAAATGGTAGAGTTTTGTCCAAATATGGTAATTTGTGGGCGGAGCTGCACTGGTGTAAGTAATTTATTCCACAGGAAGCCAGCACTTTTATAAAACCTAAGCTCCGCCCAGGGCTGGCTCCAGGTTAAGTGGAAAATTCTTTCATCGTACATTACATAATATTCATGGATATATTACTATCCATGAAGTTTGCAAACTATTGTTATTATGGTGCTAGTAATAAGGGTAGCTATTAGTGCAGTGACTGCATTCATGTCAACCCCTCGGCTGGAGATATGGCTCTTCGTGTATTACTTTCTGCTTTTATTGCAAACACAATAATGCGGAATAATAATTGAGAAATAATTTACAAGGTTTGTAACCTATTTCTAAATTATGATGGTATTATGTGAGCATGGAGACAGGTGCTACAGCGATCAGCACAGCACCAACAGCCTGCCCTGGCTCCACCCCTGTTTATCCTAATTAGTTGGTATTAAAGTCAAGTTATTTTCTGTAAGGACCTGACAATTCTAGCCTTTCCTACCGTCTTTCCCCGAAAATAAGACATAGTCTTATATTTTATTTTTCTTCAAAAAAGGCACTAGGGTTATTTTTGGGGTAGGGCTTATTATTTTTTTTGTTTATTTACCCCCTCTTGTATTTAGGTTAGCAGTGAAGCACACTGTAGGTTATTTTTTTTGGTATAGGGGAGATGAAGCTTGGTGATGGGTCTGTGGTTGAGTTAGACAGCTGAAGTTGGGGTTCAGCGCCAGCTGGACACATAAAATGGCGCCTATTGAGCAGGAAATGGACGCTCACCTTTACTGTAGTTCATTTGCTCAGAGCCCGGTGCACTGAGCACCACCAGTCCGCCCAAAGTATCTCCACAGCTGTGGCTCACTCACCGAGAGGGAGGCTCGCAGTAACTGTGGGCCAGGGGCGCAGACGCTCACAGGCCGGGAAGCCTTGTTGCTCAGCGGAGTCAGGACGCACTGCACGTGACTAGGGCTTATTTTCGGGGTAGGGCTTATATTTCAGGAAATATGAAAAATCAAGGTTGGGCTTATTTTATGACTAGGTCTTATTTTTGGGGAAAGAGGGTATTTAAGTATCATGGAGCCATGAGGGAAAAAAAAACATGTGATTAGAAATGACAACCTGGAAGAAGAGTCTAAATTATTCCCCTAAGTACCTGATAGTGGGGACAGTCTTGCCTGCAGACCATGGGAGGACGCTAGACAGGTATTAACCCCAGAGGTGGAGTGGGGAGGAATGAACAAGAGACTGGAGTACAGTGAGACAGACGCAGGAGTATTAGGAGCAATGTACCAGGAGCTGGATGTGAGAAACAAAGAACAGAAACACACGAGGAGAAATACTGGAACAGATATAGAATGCTGGAGCTGTACAACACAGTAAATTAATTGAGCCTGATACTCTGGCAATGAGAGAAGGGCTGGATTTTACTGATATAGGGCTATGCTAATTAGAGCTGGTTGCACCTGTGTTGTTACCTGAGAGCTGGGCCTGGTGTTGCTAGGCAGCAACACACCAGCAGACTAAGAAGCAATTAGCAGCAGACTGCAGATAACAGGAATGGAGAGCAGAGACACAGACCCTCCAATACTACCCATTCTATCAGATAAAAAATACTCAGCTCTTGAGCTTCCAAGTGTCACTCACCTGGTTTTAATTAAATAAAAATTTTCTCTTCAACAAAGGTGGTTGCTACAGTGACTGACAGTTGATAGTTCCAGAACAGAGTGCTGCATACTTAATGGAATGGGCCATGTTGGATGGTCTAGAGACAAGAACTGTGATAATAAGGCTGAATGTTGCAGGTATTCCCTTGACCAGTCGGACCCAGTAATGTGTTTCTTCCCTATGCTCCTGTATACTCCTATTTAGAGAAGAGCAGTAACTTCAGAAGTGAGGTAACCATTGGTGGTAGAGTGGGGCCCACACCTTCATGAACCCACTATAATGCATAATTGCAGACACTCATGGAATCTCAGAGAGACTCCCAAAATTCAGGCATTGATTCTGGGAGAGCAGGCAAATGTCCTGCCTTTGGGCTTGATGAAACAATTTAAAGTATATCACTTCTTCAAGTTCAGCCCCTTTGCCTGTCAATGCTCTGATCCAAAGCGTTACTAAAGATGGGTAGGGTTTTATGACATAATTTGTGTCTCAAAGCCTTGCCTTAGCCTTAGTAACACTATGTATTGCCACATTAATAGGCGGGAGACAGAACTTAACGCTGTTATTGATATTAAATCCCGCCATCAAGCCCCGCCTCCATATTTCCATCTCTTTCTCCCCTCCAAATCCTCCAATAAGGAACAAATAAAAGGTCTGCACATATGCTGTAGTGTATTTTTGTGGGGTGCACGGGGTGATCAGGGCCGACACATGTTCAGCATCCTAGTCTGGTAATTACCTGGGAAAGGAGGAACTCATTTTGTTCTGGCACTAAAGTGGGGCTTATAATGAACTGGCGGCATAACTGTGGACTATTTTTCTATACTGAGGCAATTGTGTCAGTTTTAATCTTTAGACGAGTGCTGCATTTTTCCTACAAACAAAGCAATGTATGTATTTTGCATTGAAAAACAGAGTTGTACCGTTTTATTAATAGATAAATAAAGAGTCCCTGGAAGACTGACATTCTAATAAAAGATCTTTATAGGATCCGTTAGTCTCCATTCATGGGAAATGTCCACATCATCCCTAGTTCTCACTCGTATTTCCTGCTGTGTTGCGATGTGCGGTGATGTCATTCCCATTGATAATGGACATGTGCAACGGCACCTGGATTTTTAAAGACCCTTAATCATATAGTGATACAATTCCTATATTTATAGTCAGGAAAATGTTTAGTGGTAGGAAAGACACATCATAAGAGGAGCAATGCTGTAAATTAAAGAGGATGGAAATATGGCTGCTTGTTACTTTTCCAAGGACTATTTATCAAACTGTGAACTTAATGTCCGTTTTATTGCTTTTCCTCATTTTTTACAGCATCATGGGATATATTGGCAGAATGATTAATTATTTGTAGGGTGACAGCATAATAATATTTCCTGGAGAATGCTGTTATTAGAGCAGCAACGTGCAAAAAACAAAGTGAATATTAATTATCGCGTCACAGATTTCACCTATGAGTCTGAACTACACTTGTGATAACAAATGCGATGTAACATCCTGCTGTGAGAGTAATGAGGGCTGTTACACTGCCTCCTGTGAGCGGGCAATTGAAGATCATACTGGCTGATATTTCTGCAGTTAAAGTTTAGTCTTTTAGAGTTTCTAGATTAAATTTATGTTTATGGAATTTGTAACACATATATGCCGGTGACATCTATTGATGGAACAGACCTTTCCCAAGGGACAAAAAAATGTACAAAAAGGAAATAACATTAGGTCAGATTCAGGAATTTCAATTTTGCCCTATTTACTATGTGCTTGGATCGGATTTCACAAACTTTACCTTTTAGCAAATGGGCAAGCAACCGTTCTATCCAATCAGAACGGTCCCATTTAGATTTTAGGGGAGTGACACTAACGTCCAATTACCGGTGTGAGATGACTGGTAATTGGTTTTCCTGCAGAGAGATTGAGGCCTGCAATAGTGGATCCCTACCCAGAGCTCACAGATAGAAGACCTGGGTATAATCAGAGCTAGTTAGTGCAAGGGATTGAACAATAAATAGCTGGTTTATCTTGTGTTTGACACCAGTTTAGTGACCAGTGGCCAGAGAGGGAACTGCGTGTGCTTAGTTTGCTGCAGGGCTGTAGTATTGCAAATACTTCTGATGGTGTTGTATAATAATTATAGTACTAGTGGAGCTGTGTGTCAAATCACAATAGGAAATAAATTATGAATCTTAATGGCATTTAAACAAAAATTATTTTAAATGTAAATTTCTCTAAAAAAATATAAATAAATTTAGCTTATTTTCTCATGACAGACACATAAGAGAGGTGTAGGCTAATGGGCAGAAGTAACAGTCCTTTGCTAGGTGCTGAAAGGGAGAAAAGTGCACCAATTCCCATCTGTTACTGTAGCCAAGTCAGACTCGCTTTAGTAAAGCTGCAGGCGACTAATTCATTCATCCAGAACCAGCACCCCCCTAAAGTCCAGTGTCCTAGTGAATTAGGCGTCTTTCATGT
>WWET01000001.1:846477-861527 GCA_011038615.1 Limnodynastes dumerilii | reverse complement strand
GAACAGTCCTAACTCTAATCTTAACTCTGGTATGCTCTTGGTTTAGAAAGATATTGGATATGTGACCCAAAGTTGGGGCTCTATTTAGAGTTAAGATTAGAGTTAGGACTGTTCAGCAGAGAAGCCTTGTAAGTGGCGAACAGCTTATCACGTATCTGCAGATATTTGTAACTAATTCTCTGATTTTTATTTTAAAGATAGAAGTTCATGATTAGTAACTGAGTAATGGCTAGAATGCCAGGCCATGTTTTGTTTTATACATATATATGTATATATAATTATGCACCTATTTATTATCCTATGAATTATTTTGAGCAATCGAGCAGCTGCATTCCTTGCAGAATTTGGGTTACCACCTACAGGACGGGTCCAGACCCCATGTGTATGAGATTGCATGGCTGTTAGGCCTTGATAATTAAATTGTACAGTAAGGGCTTGGTTAAACCCTTACGTACAATCTAGTAATCTTCCTGCACAGTCTTGCGCGCTGAACATGTACGGAATCTGCTCTGGATCTGGTTGTTTGGAAGCTTATATAAAGCCAGCAGTTGCCAGGCGGTGTGGGTCTAAGAGGTGCCTCTAGGTGTGTTAGATCTCAATTTAAAAACACATGAGATATGATGCAACACTGGGACTATCTCTCTAGATATTAGACTGCCTTTAGCAGTAAAGCCTTGAGAGTGACGGGTGGCTTATCATATATTTGCAAGTGTGTGTAACAAATGTTCTACATTTCATTTTACAGCTATAATGGTAGGTTAGTTTCTGGTTTGTTTGTTTATCTATCTATCTATCTATCTATCTATCTATCTACAAAATTCCCTATAAGAAGTCCAGTGTAAAATTGCAGAAGGATGAAATGCGTTGGGTCGGACTATTCTGGTGTTGATGGATCGGTAACTAAACTGAGAGTGTTACAGTGAATTACTGCTCCATCTTTTTATATAGACACAAAATGGTAGTTGCTCAAATCGATTTATAAGTTAATCTAGAGCAGGTGCTATAAAGGTATGGGGAAATCTCACTATAAAGGCACCCAGCACTCCAATTAACCAGGAACTAACCATGACATATCGGACCGTATTCACAGATCCATTTTCACGTGGAGCTGCATAACTATATTTAAGTAAGTAATGTTGAATATACGCACGGACATGTGAATCGCACTTGGGGACATATGTACGGATGGGTGAGGTAGAAATATGTACTTGAAAATTTACATGAAAGTGGGTGGAGGCATTTAAATGAACGCTTGAGGGCTCGGCTATAAAGAATCGCACGCACGGAAGACATATAGGCACGTAAGTACACATGTAAAGATCACGGTGGTCTATGGAGGTGTAAGTCTACGAATACACAGTCGGGAGAGGGGGGTGTTGGTGGGTGTGGCCTTGCTACGTGCGTGCGTATAATTGCGTGCTTTTAAAAAACGGATCTGAGAATATGGCCTCCATCTTTAAAATATGTCAGAGAATTTGTTACATACATTTGCAAATATATGATAAGCCACCAGCCACTTACAAGGCCTCTTTGTTGTGGTGGTCCTCATTATAAAACTGTCAGAGTCCCAGCTTTGGGTCATGTTTTATGTATTTTTAAATTGAGAGCAAAAAATTCACCGCAGAGGTCTCCAAATTTCCAAAATAGACACCTATACATTACAACAATTGCTCTATCTATTTTCCTCCAATGCTGACAGACATGATGGAAAGATTTGATTTCAATATTTTCATAATTAAATAAACTGTAATGGTTAAAACAAGTGAGCTTATATTAATATTTAAAACAGGGTTAATTAAAAAATATTCAGTACTTATAGCTGACAGGATATAACTGTTTCACCCGTACCGAAATATCATCACATTGGAATTTATATTGCTTCGATAAAGTCATTTATAGAACAAATAGCACATCTTAGCAGATTTTAAGTCTCCATTTAAAGTCTTTCTGGAGCTTTGTTATAGTATAATTATTTTCCATTTTCAGTGTTATTAGTAAGAAGTAAATTACTGCAATTTTCATAAATTTAGGTAAAGTGCATGTTTTTATTTTTCCAACTAACTCCCCACTTTGCTTGACACTTCTTATCACATGTAGGATTTCTGCAACAGTTCATTCATTTTTGACGTACACTTTAGATGTGATATGTAGGAATAGATGTCACCACAGGAGACAACTGTAGATTCTATTCTTGTGGAATGGAATATATGTATACTTTTCTCATATAATAAGATCTACGCCTCAGATTATCGTTTGAATGATGTCTCTTGGTGTGTTGGAAGAACCGTATGCCTTGTAAAGTGGTTTTTATCAGGTTTTGTGGAGTTTGCATTTGGTACACACATTTTAAAAATTAGATTTCCTTTGGTTTTTGGTTAAATTTAGGCATTAAGGGCTGGATCCAGACTTAAGTAAGTGCTTGAAATGAGTTACTCCTGGGCTAAACCATGTTGATTGCAGGGGGAGTCATATTTCATCTGTTGCAAACAGCATTAGAGTTGAGAGGTGATGTTTCCTATCTCAAGTCTAAATAACAGTGTGATAGTAAAGATGGTCAGTATCTGCGTGCAGTAAACAATTCAAAGATATATCCCTGCATGCAAAGAATACAATTACCTTGACTCCCCCTGCAATCAACATGGTTTAACCCAGGAGTAACTCATATCAAGCACTTTCTTAAGTCTGGATCCAGGCCTAACTAATGAACAACATACCTAGATCTCCTTTCCCCTCTCCCAGACTTCCTGACTGTCCTCCCGGGTGTGACATTACCCAGTGTTATAGAGACCCTTTTTCTCTTGGATGTGACATACAATATTGAAAGTCAGTTTTCCGACGATTATACAGATGACAGCATTAGGTCGGCAATGTGTATAAATGTTGAAAAAGATGAGGTTGACAGGGTTCTCTTCTTGACAACACTAAGGTCGGCAGTATTATTATATTGACTTGTTGGTATTGCCTACAGTTAAATGCCAGATACATTTTGCAGCCTAACCCTAAATATAACCCAAACTCTAAACTTAACCCTAATCCTAAACATAATCCTAAACCTTACATTAACAGTAATTTGAGTACTCACCTGTGATGCCAGAAATCAACTTTGTGACACAGTCTATGTAACAGGCGTCAATAGCGTGACGCTACAGCAAATGATGCAGTCAGAGAAATGGTATCATGCTCCCATTCGTCAATTAGGTAAGTGTAGAGACTTGACCATTTCCCTTTCTGTCCCATCTAAGTTTATCTTTCAGCTATCCGTGGGGCTTCCATTGTTCTTGCTCAACACCATTCAGTGTAAATTGAAATCCTGTTAACATCTGAGAAAAGTACGAACTTATCCAATCATCATCAGTTTCAACTCCAGACCAGACTGTTTACACAATCCTACAGCGGACCAACGGAGAACACTCTTGTCCAATATTACAGCAGACCCCGATCTTCATCTGCTGAAAGTATCCTGCCACTAAACACACTCTTCCAATCTTTGCCAGAGCGCCTGTCACTTCCATCCGAAGCTGGTGCTACGTGACATTGAGAAGAATTGGACAAAGCGTTTGTGAGAGTGTAGACTAATTGTAAATAATTCGGGTGATTGGAGGTCGGGTGTCCCGAATTTTAAGCAAGTTTTAAAATCATTTGACTCCATCAGTTGACCAGGATTCGGATGTTGCGAGAGGTCATGTGAGCATGCACACTTATCCAACATCTAACCAACTAGACGGTCGGAGGTTGGATTGGACCCAAATGAATAAGTGTGTACCCAGCTTAAGGTACAGACTGGGCATGCAGTAATATAGGGGCAGATCCAGACCTACGGCCGCCGTCGTTTTCACGGAAATTAGGAAGGGAAGGCTGGATTAGGGCCTAATTACAGACTTACGCTGTCACAGCTACGGGAGTTTGTGAATCCGTCTCGGGTATCAACGGAATAAGTTGCTGAGCGGGAGTAAAGTGGAAACAAGCGGGTTTAATAAAAGGTTGTTGCATGGAATGTAAACTTCACAGAGTAAGTAATAGAAGTCCATAAAAGTAGTTCTGGGTAAGACCGGGGTGAGTCAGATGTCCAGGTAAGTGCTGATCTGGCTGTGCCGGACTGGCGTGCTGAGTTGCGCCGGACTGGCGTGCTGAGTTGCGCCAGACTGGTGTGATGAGTTGTGATGGAAGAGGATCAGGAATGCACCAGGACTGGATCAGGATCAGGAATGCACCAGGACTAGATCAGGATCAGGAATGCACCATGACTGGATCAGGATCAGGAATGCACCAGGACTGGATCAGGATCAGGAAGGCACCAGGACTGGATCAGGAAGGCACCAGGACAGGATCAGGATCAGGAATGCACCAGGACTGGATCAGGATCAGGAATGAACCAGGACTGGAGCCAGAAGCAAGCTGGATCAGCACTGGAGTCAGAAGCAAGCTGGATCAGGACTGGAGTCAGAAGCAAGCTGGAGCAAGCTGGATCAGGACTGGAGTCAGAAGCAAGCTGGATCAGGACTGGAGTCAGGAACACAGAATAACACAGGAGAACCAGGCACCTTGGGTGAGCAAGTTGTACTGGCAACGATGAGAAGGTGGACAGTGTTACCGCCGGAGGAGAGCCACGGCCGGCCAGAGCAGGTGAGTGCGGTGTTTAACACTGCAGCCCGTGACATACGCTGGCTGAAGTTAAGGTAGCCTTCAGCCGGCGTAACAGTCTGTAATTACGCCGGCCACAGGGGGAGTGCACCAGAGCTACGCTGGCCGTACTTACGGACAGCGGACAGGCCCATAGAGAGTATTCATCACCCAAGGAGAGATTACAATTAGAAGCAGAGAAACATAAGATAACAGCAGGTGGACTAAAGTCTCACTATGACTACTTCTGTAATTGTCAGAACAGCATGACTTTTCCTGCTTTATAAACTGTGACCTAAATGTTATCTGTGAATTAGAATTACATTTGTAGTACTGTTGTTTTGGATGTAGATACTATTTCTTTACTCTTTGTCTACAAATTAAATCATCAAAATTCCGGTAGTACAGATGTGTTATTAGCCAAAGCAATCAAACAAAATATAAAACAAGGTTTAGAGCATATATATATATATATATATATATATTACGCCCAGTATAAATAACTAAGGCCATTAACCTAATTCTGCACATCAGCAAGATTTCTAAGCCCAGTACCTTATTCCAGGAACGGAACTCAAATTCTTTTTGGAATATAAATATCTACAGAGATCCAATTGAATGTCAAGTATATTAGTAACCACTTCCAGGGCTAAAAAACAAAAAATAAATATTAAGAAATCAGCATTTATTAATAACATTTTAAAAGAGCACACAGGGATAATGGATTAATAATAGTTTGTTCTATTCCTATTCAGGCCTAATGTTGATAGTTGGAAACCTGACCTATGAGATTCTGCCAATTATTTTCTAGCATGTGTTAGATAAATGATAGCTTTATTCTGATTGGTTGTTGCATAATACATTCACCATTTCCCTTTAGAAGATTTGAAAAATCCAAACCCTTAAGTCAGTTACATACAATGCGATGTTCTACTATATTATATAGTGCACACAAAGTGCGGTTATTGGGGCTATCTCCCTGCTGCCCTGCTACATTCCTAATAGGACTGGCCTAGAGGTGGTCAAATCATTCAGAAATTCTGAACTATCCGATTATTGGGTGGAAACAATAATGAACCGTTTTGTCAAGGTCCCAATTATGCTATACACTATATGACAATTGTGCCGATTGGTCTGGTATGAAGTGTCAACAGTCAAAATGTTGACGGGTCAAAATGTCAACAGTTGAGTATTATGTTAATATTTGTTTGTAACATTTGTAAACTTAATGTAATGCAGTCAGCTTGCAAAATAATTAATATATGTTATAATGGGTGTGGGTCCCCGATAAGAAGAGCCGTTCTCTCCCAGCCAGTTTCGAATCGGCTGGGATATCGATTGCTTATGCCTCGATGAGCACCGAACACTGTACTCCGAAAGGTAAGGCAAAAAACTACCCCAACCCTTCCCCTAATTCTAACTCTAACCCTCCCCTCACCGCAGCCTGACCCCGACCCTCCCTTCTCCCTATCCTGAATACTCCCTTCTCTATAGCCTAACCCGAAGACCCCCCTCCTCGCAGCCTGACCCTAACCCTCTCCTTTTATGGCCCTAACCTTCCCTACTTAAGAGCCTAACCCTAACCCAATCCTAACACGAAAAGTCCCCGGAGAGGTTACTCACCTCTCCGGAGCTGTCAGCGGCGGGTCTCTGCAAAAATGAATGGGTGAGTATGCCGATCGGCACACCCATTCATAAAAAAAAAAGTTCTAAAACAACTCCCTATTCGAAATAGAGACAGCCAAAAAGTAACTTTCGGCTGTCTCTATTTCTTAAAGGAGGCAATCGTTGTGGGGACTGCAACTGGTTATAATATACTGTATATGAAGTATATAATTAATACTAATATAATACTTAACTGTCAACATTTTGATCTGTCAACAATTTGACCTATTGACATTTTAACTGTCGACATAACAATGGAAAGCTTTCTAATTATTGTGAAGAGTGTAGCCAGCTTTAGTGTTATAGGATTGTCCTATAGAGAACAGTGGAGTTTTATTAAAGGTCAAATAGCAAAACATTTATTAAAGGGCAAAAGCTTTACTAAAACAAGAAAAAAATTTGTAAAGTAAAAAAATTTATAAATTTGAAAATAAAGGCATCAAAGATTAAAATACATACACAAGTAAAGTTCCTATATAATGTAGGTGTAAAAGTGTGGTCTCTAGGATTAAAGTTACATTAAGGTTCAATGTTCAGGTTTTATTTTATTCAGGAATGTTGGTAGATTTATTTAGTTTACTGTAGAACACAACTGCCAATAAATATCCTTATGATCAGCATTCATGGAAGTGTATGTAGACAAGGAAATGTAAATGCCATTTTATTTCAATGCTGCTGGTTTTGGATATTAAATACATTTTTTTTTTTACTCCTCATCAATATTCATCACCTACATTGTCCAAGAAGATAAAAACTGTATTATTAAATGTAGAAGGTTGCTATTTAGTTACTAAATAAACTTAGAATAACCTCTATTGGACTCCAATCCAAGTGTTCAAAAGCACAAAAAAATCAATTTTTATAAAAAACTGGAAGCTGTACAGAGAAGTAATATGAAGAGAAATTGGGGGAACACTGGCCAATTTTATTTGTTTTTGTTAGTAAATGGAAGCCAGAAAAGGTGCGATTAAAATATACAAATATATTGGAGGTCTGGATATCATTTTCCCATTGAAGGTGCTTTGAACAATGGAACATCATCTGAGGAAACAATTTTTACTGAAAACAGGAAGCGGTTGTTCACATGCACAGTCCATTTGATAATGGCATTCAGTGATTAACAATGTTCTGTGACTGTAAGTAACCAGTTGTCAAATTTTAGAAGTCTTTTGCTGGGCTTTAAAACACATCATTGAGCTATATTGTTGAGTAAACTTAATGATTAGTCATTTCCTAGTAACCGGTAATAACCAATCGCATTAAAATTGCTATGGATCATAGCCATAGGTGGACATAGAGAGAGCCGAACCCCATAGCAAGGGGGGGGGGGCAGCATGAGTCTGGATGGGTCGGGTTTACCCCAATGCCACTGGCCTGGTACTACCACTAGGCTGCTTTAGGAAGCTGCCTAGGGCACCAGGCCTGGGGGTTAGGGTGGTTTTACAGAGGGTTTCAAAGACCCTAATGCTGACAGCGATTGAAGAATACACAAGCCGCTGCTCTTCTAATCCCCTGCATTGATGAATACTTTATCTGCTCTGTTGCTATGTCCGTGACAGCTGATAGGCTAAGCAGTACAAGTAAGAGCTGCTGTAGGTGTTCAGCTGAGCTCCAGCACCTGAACACACAAGCTGCCGCTGCATTGCTATTTGCTTATACGGCTTAGCTGATCAGCTGTCAGGGACATGACTCCTGCATATAACCGTGCTCTACAAGAGCTGCAGCTTTGCCTAGGGTGTCCAGAGACCAAGCACTGGCTCACCATCCCCACTCCAAATCCTGAACGTGCACAGTGCAGTCACCGCCCTCATCAATTAAAAAAACGTGATAGCTTTACTGCTGTCCTCTGCCAGATGCCACCCCCTACAGGCAGAGAACTGCACTAGTACCTACTCTATGACATAGTGACATGTTGTGTGTCAACAAATTCTAAAGCTGGCCTCACATTATACGATCATTGGGCCGGTTGGCCACTTATCAGCAGATTAGGACTATGATCATGCAGCGTGTGGCATGGACTGATTTGTGAGAGTTTTGATAAAACAGTCCAAAAACGCGTTGACCCAGTTGTTATGTTGGTGGCCAAAGACATTGCATAGAGCGTGGAGAGTGATTTAGCCAATGAAATAGCTGCCTCTGTTGTGATAAGCGACCGGTACATCACGTTAAAGGATCGCTGACCCAAAGTAACTACAATACGCCTGTAAGAATGTACATCTTGATTGTGTTCCAAATGAGTGATGCTAGAAGTTATGTCTGAGTCAGAGGCAGCTCATCTATCTGTCATTATCACTCTACAGTGATTCCGCTGATAGGCATTTGGAACACAACCTCTAAACACACCAGAACCGCATAATAAACAGCAGTAAAACAGTTAACAATCGGCCTGAACAGCTGCTACAGAGTACTAGAGGACAACGCCTGATATGTTTATCAGCTCCTCTGTTTCTATGCCTAGCTAACCATTGTGAACTTTTCAACTTCACCATAGCAGTCAGGTACAGGATTCTTTCCAGTCTTGTGTTATTATAACATTTTATTGTTCAAAGCTGAAAGGCTTGAAGATGTGGTGAATTTATATTATCTGTGTTCTCACATATTTTATTAGAACATAAGGTCACAATGGGTTACATTTAATGTGTGTCAGAGACAGCTGTGTTGGTTATGCCATCAACAAAACATGTTTTCTCGCATGGGCTGGAGTTGTCTTGCAGATAAGGATACAAAAAGCATCATTGCTGGAGAATGCATGAGGAAATGTGCTCCAAAGGGAAACCTTCATGGATTGGCTCAGATACAGAGGGTGGTCTCGGCATTAGTCTACATTTGACAGTTATCAACAAAACTTTTTTTTTATTTCCAGTTTCTTTGTTATACTTAGCAGAAGGTGTCAGAGTCGGTGGATAGGAGCATTTTCAATCTGCCTTGAGAATGGCCATCTGACCCCTTGCTCATCCAATCAGCCTACCTGTGGGAGTGTGGAGAAGAGAGCGTTTCAATAGCGATTTCACCCACACTGAGATGTGTCAGCCTTTGTGCGGGCTATTCACATGCTGGGATTATTAGCCTGAAATTTCCCCGCTGACCTTTCCTGATGACCTGTTGTCTCCTACAAACCAATTCTTATTCATCACACTGCACAAGACATATCCCCTGTCAGGCTAGCAATGTATTGCTGCTTCCTCGTCCTGATAGATCTGTACAAAACAAGACCATATTTAAAATCCATACATAGGGAAGGGAAATTCTAGAGTGGAATTTTTATTTTAACTGAACTTCTGGATCCATGTGTAATGCTGGCCATATAATGCCCAGGCAACAATTATCAGACGGTGCGTATACAAGCATGATATGACTGTATGCGTACCAGGGTCTGGGGGCTAAATAAAAACAAGTGGCCCGGATGTTCAACCACCACCACCACCACAAATTGAACAAAAAAAAATCTTAGCTCACCTATAGTCTTGTGTCGTCTCTCTACTTGTGTCCATATAGTAAATGGCTGTCAGTGCTCTGATTGGAAGATAGCTCCATCCATTCACCAATCAGCATACTGACAACCATTAATTTTCTGGCTGCCTGCTGGGAGGTGTGACCCACAATCTGAGCAGCTGGGAAGTATCTTTCTTTGCCTGTATCCCGGTATGCAGACGCTCCCCCAAGTATGCACCAGATGACAATTGCACAATGAGAGATACGCACACACAGGTATGTGCCAGTGACAATCGGTCATGGTGCCGGTTTGCAACACATTGTATTCTGACATGGCAGCCATGAAAGCAGTTTCCCGGAGCCTAACCCTAGCCCCTTCTTTCTCGCAGCCTAACCCTAACCAGAATAGGTACCTTGTTGAAATAAGACTATGCAATATAGCACCCATTCAGGAATGTATATTTTCAAAATTAAAAATCTGTCGCAGTAGTACAGCCAAAATCAAGCTTTCAGTATTGCCGAAAATGAGCCCTTCCTACCGACTACTGCATCCCACAACAAACACACTGTGTGTAAGATATACAGACAGATACATGCCAGATGGTATAAACACAGCACTCTTAAAGAGGAGAAATAGCGTTGAGCTGACAAATACACATGCAGTATTGTGCTAGATGATAAAGCACAGAACACTTATGCTCTGACAAACGGCGTGGAGATGACAACACATAGTGGAGAGATGCTGGACAGTAAATCTCACGTCAGAGGAGCAAGCAGCAGAGACTGAGCCGCACACACACAGACCGCGACAACAAATAATAGGAAAAACTCCGGGAGGGAATACCGACAGGAGGCAAGACGACACGAAACACTCACATACTGGCAACAAGAATGAAGGATGGCAGCAGGTTAATGGGTAACAGAATTGAAAGGAAAGGCAGGAGAGCAAAGGGAACACACTCAGAATCACAAGAACTGAAAGTCCAAATGGGAACACAAACAGGTAACGCTAGACGAACTAGGCGCCCTAACCGAATAAGAGCACTTGGCGGCTATAACCAGGGAGAGCTACAGCTTAATTAGCTGCTTACCATGCCACCCAACCCTCAGTTCAAAGCAATCTGGCTGGTAGACAACAGTCAGAAACCTTTAGTATGGAGGCACACTGTGGGATAAACATGGAATGGTGTCATCTTCTGATAGACATGCTTAGCATGACGGCGTGTAACACTGAGTTACTCACAGTCGGCTCTGAATAACTTTCATTACCCTACCTCCTGACATTTGTGCAAACCACTGTGGAGACTTGGGGCACCCATGTACCCAAGTCCGGTGCTAGGCAGGTTTAGGCAGTTTCCTGGGGTGCTGGTCGTGGTGGGAAGGGCACAAAGGTGTTAATGTGTGGGGGCACAGGGTAACCCGGCAGCTAGGGAAACCGATGTCCTGGCTGCTGCTCCTGGCATTTGCTGGGATGGCCACAGCAGTTGATGGACAGTGTGGCGGACCAATCCTGGCTTGCCATGTCACAGGCCCCGTCCTTCCCACGACCTCCAGAGGGAAGGAATGTCGGGGAACATGAGTAGACAATATAGAGTATAGAGTATTGGTGGTGCAGAGCGGTGGAAGAAACTCCAGGAGTCAGGTAAGTCAAATTACTACTGGACCACCAGGGAATTAAATTACCACTGGACCACCAGGGTATAGGAAAACTCTCAGGGTGCCTGTGAGACAAGGCCCCTGACCCAAATCATTAACCCCTACCTCTTAGGCCAGGGGTGGCCAGACTTTCGGACTTAGGGATCTACTCTAAATTAAAAAAATCTTTTGAAATCTACCATAGTCCAAAATAATCATAATGCAATACTTTTTAGGGGGGCTATGAGCCAATGAACACATAAAACAAACTAAACAAACTATAATTTCCATACTTCATGTCTGCCCCTTGTAATGTCCAGCCTCTGTCTGCCCCTTACTATGGTCAGCCTCCATGTCTGCTCCTTATATTGTTCAGCCCCCATGTCTGCCCCTTTTAATGTCCAGCCTATATGTCTGCCCCTTGTAATGTCTAGCCACCATGTATGCCCCTTTTAATGTCCAGCCTCCGTGTCTACTCCTTATAATGTCTAGCCTCCATGTCTGCCCCTTTTAATGTCCAGCTTCCATGCCTGTCCCTTGTAATGTCTAGGCACTAGGGGCCGGATTCAGAGCTCCGGCCGCAATGCAATTGAGGCCGGAGTTCTGCGAAAAGTGCTACTGTGCATGCGCAGTAATTTTGGAACGTAATCTACGTTACTTCTTGCAACATAGATTGTGTACATGCGGTTTTAAAGACCGCGTGTACGCAATCTAAGTTGCAAGAAGTAACGTAGATTACGTTCAATTGCATTGCGGCCGGAGCTCTGAATCCGGCCCCATGTCTGCCCCTTTTAATGTCCAGCCTCCATGTCTACCCCTTGTAATGTCTAGCCACCATGTCTGCCCATTTTAATGTCCAGCCACCATGTCTGCCCCTTATAACTTCCAGCCCATATATCTGCCTCTTACTATGATCAACCTCCATATCTACGCCTTATAATGTCCAGCCTCCATGTCTGCCCCTTGTAATGTCTAGTCACCATGTCTGCCCCTTGTAATGTCCATCCACCATGTCTGCCTCTTATGTCCAGCCTCCATTATCTGCCCCTAATGTCCAGCCTCCATTATCTGCCCCTAATATCCAGCGTCCATTGTCTGCTCCTTATGTCCAGCCTCCATTGTCTGCCCCTTATTTCCAGCCTCCATTGTCTGTCCCTTATTTCCAGCCTCCATTGTCTGCCCCTTATGACCAACCTCCATTGTCTGCCCCTTATATCCAGTCTCATGTCTGCCACTTATATGCAGCCTCCATGTCTGCCCCTTATGTTCAGCCTCCATGTCTGTCCCTTATGTCCAGCTTCCATGTCTGCACCTTATGTCCAGCCTTCATTGTCTGCCCCTTATATCCAGCCTCAATTGTCTGCCCCTTTAAATGTCCAGCCTCTATTGTCTGCCCTTTTTAAATGTCCAGCCTCCATTGTCTGCCCCTTTAAATGTCCAGCCTCCTTTGTCTGCCCCTTTAAATGTCCAGCCTCCATTGTCTGCCCCTTTAAATGTCCAGCCTCCATTGTCTGCCCCTTATGTCCAGCCACCATTGTCTGCCCCTTATCGCCAGCCTCCATTTTCTGCACTTTATGTCTAGCCTCCATTATCTGCCCCTTATGTCCAGCCTCCATTATCTGCCTCTTATGTCCAGCCTCCATTGTCTGCCCTTATATCTAGCCTCCATTTTCTGCCCCTTATGTCCAGCATCCATTGTCTTCCCCTTATGTGCAGCCTCCATTGTCTGCCCCTTATTTCCAGCCTCTGTTACATACCTTTGATGATTTCTCCTTCCTCCACGGCGCTCCCTCTGTCTGTCCCAAGCTGTCTCTTCCGGTCATGTGGTGCGGTAGTGGTAATACAAAGCTCCTACGGGAGCCCTGAAATCTGTTTGTAGAATGGTAGTGAATGCACAAGTTGAGTCACTGCCATTCACAGTAACAGGTGTAGTCCTACAGGGCTCCCATAGGCGCCAGCTTTACAAAATAAAAACAGAAACACAACTTTGTCCCGAGGTTCGGATCTCTCGGGACAAGTTGTGAGGCAGTAATTGTGACACTTGGGAGGTGCAATCAACTGGTCACCAGGCCGTGGTCGACCAGTTGATCGCGATCGACTGTTTGGCCACCCCTGTCTTAGGCCATCTGTAAAGAAAATACACCTGTATTAAAAGGGAAGTACTTACTCTATTTCTTCCTGGTCATCTAACCAGTCTATTGCCATGATACTGCTGGTCTTTGGGCAGACATGTTTGGCTGCCCATTTCACTAGTTCCTCATGAGCGCCGATATTTGGCACAGCTGTTAATATTATGCAAATGCCAATTAAGGAGTGCACTGGTGTAACTTGTTATTCCTGCATGCAGAAGGAGGCTTCAGAGAGTGGATTTAAACTTTGAGCTGCGTGCGGGTAGATTGTTGCTGAAGTCTGTTGCGACACCAGCTTGGAAGCTACAGTACCCGGTGGTAATACCCTGCTTGATACAGCAGCGCTCGTGGAAATATACTGCTGCGTCTAGTGAATTAGCCCTTTCCTCTGATTTCGTGAATCTTCCACAGCATTCCTTAAGAAAGTTTGTTGTTGTTATGTCCGCAATTGGATTAGATAGATGGTGTTATTGGTAAAGTTACTGTGTTGTGAATTTAATTACTGGGAATAACTGTTCTTTTCCCTAGTTATTTAGATAGGTGCTGTGATTGGAGATCCTGCCCGGAAAGGCGGAAGTAAAGAGTGGGTAAGTAAAGCGTAGGGCATATTAGTTGTGTTCTCTTCTAGATGCGGATAGACAGCTGGCGTGTGCGGTGAGTAAGGCCTTGTGTGTTCCATTTAACAATGGGCCCCCACTGTTGATGGGTAAGGTGCTCCAACAAAAAGTAAGGTTTGTCGTGTGCATTGTCAGCCACGCCCTATCATACGTGAGGCTCTCTCTCCAGGGAAGGGCTCAGACTCTTACCCCTGTTCTCCCAGTTAGGGTACACGCGTACTAATCTGATTTTGTTCTATTCTTGTAGAACCACTGACGCCTCCCAGGAGAGGAAGCTGCCAAGTACCGGAGGCCTGGAGATAGAGCGGATACCAGTGGTCAGCCCAGTTGAGGAAATCAGCAATTTCCAGACAGGAACAACACGACTCCCATTCATCCAGGATCCAGTACGGAGAGAGAGAGTGCCCATAAGCAAACCCAGTGAGTGCCTATAAGGCGACCTTCCTTACACACTTCACACATGGACATTGGTTGCTGCGAAACACACAAGCTGCAGCTGCTTAGCTAGTCTCCTGAAACGACTTGTATGTTCAGGAGTCGATCTGCAGCTGCATACTCACCAAATTTTACCGCCAAATGAATGGGATGAAAAACACACAAAAGTAAGGAGGGGATGACGATGACGACACACGGTATATTATGTCAACAGGCGTACCAGGTTAAACACAATGGGCTGGATCCAGACTTAAGAAGGAGCTTGTAATTAAGGACCTGATTCACACTTAAGAGTCTTCTTAAAATAAGAACTTAAAGTCACTACTGGGCTAAACCATGGTGATTGCAGGGGAGTCATATTTCATCTGTTGCAAACAGTGCTAGTGTTGAGAGGTGATATTTCCCAGCCCAAGTCTAAATAACAGTGTGATAGTAAAGCTGTATCTGTGTTGTGTGCAGTAAGCAATTCAAAGATGTATTCCTGCATGCAAAGAATACAATTAACTTGACCCCCCCC
>WWET01000001.1:834240-844376 GCA_011038615.1 Limnodynastes dumerilii | reverse complement strand
TGCATGAAAATGGGCGGGGGGAGGCAGGGAGATGAGGGAAAGTGGGCGCGGGCAGACACTTAGGATCTCAAATAACCGCTACTACTTCCCTTAAGATCTCAAATGACAGCGCAGAGTTAGGGTTAGTCAATGGTGGTCTAGCTTTAAGATCCGCCGCTGTTTGCAAGGGGAATGACTGTTTATGCAGTGGGCTGTAACCTGCTAAGATCTTAACTTAGTTGCGTATATTTGCGATCTTTTCGCAATCGCATCTCTGAATCACCCCCATTATCCTCACATTTAAAGCCATCTCCTTATTCACTGCTCCCTACCTCTCTTCCCTCATCAATATGCACACCCCTTCCCACTTCTCTGTTCTGATAACCAGCGCAATCTGACCTCTTTACTGATCAACACATCTCATGTCCGTATCCAGGACTTCTTCTGTGCTGCACCTCTGCACTGGAACAACCTCCTTTCCTCAGTCAGACTCTCCCCCACATTGCAGGCCTTCAAGCATTCACTCAAAACGCACTTGTTTAGGCTAGCCTACCACTCTTCCACCTAACGTCCTCAGTGCATCCTACATCTCTCCCTTTATTTTTCCTTCCTTCCCCCTCTCCTTCGCTCACACCAGCAGTCCACTTCCTTCTCCCTCCTTTATGTCTTCTGTAAGTTTATCCCTCCCACTTAGTGTGTTAGCTCATGTGAGCAGGGCCCTCCATCCTAGTGTTGTTCCCTCCTCCACCACTCCCCCCTCCCTTTGTAAATCTTGTCCCCCTCTTCTACCCTTTTACCCCATCCCCACCTGGTGGCTCCCTCTCAACCTCTCACTGCGCTCTAACCTAGCTCTATCAAGCTTGACACTTCGCATTTTGAATTGCGTTTTGTGCTTGCTTCACTTTATTGGTTTTTTTTTGTGATATTTTTATATTTAGATTGTATTTTATTATGTACTATGGTGTTTCTTTCCTGCCCTGTATGTCTGTACTGTATTTTGATTTATTTTGTACAGAGCTGGGAACACCTTGTGGCGCCTTATAAATAAACGATAATAATAATAATTATATCCTTTGCATGCAGGGATTTATCTTTGAATGCTTACTGCACACAGATACTGACCAGCTTTACTATTACGCTGTTATTTAGACTTGGAATATGAAACATCACCTCTCATTTCTAATACTGTTTGCAACAGATGAAATATGACTCCTCTGCAATCAGCAAGGTTTAGCCCAGGAGTAACTTTCCTCTCTTAGGACCTGATTCACACTTAAGAATCTTCTTAAAATAAGAACTTACTCACTCCTGGGCAAAACCATGTTGTTTTCAGGGGGAGTCAAGTTAACTGTAATCTTTGCATGCATGAATACATCTTTGAATTGCTTACTGCACACAGATACTGAGCAGCTTTACTATTACACTGTTATTTAGACTTGGGCTGGAAAATATCGCCTCTCAACACTAGTACTGTTTGCAACAGATGAAATATGACTCCCGTGCAATCAACATGGTTTAGCCCAGGAGTGACTTTAAGTTCTTATTTTAAGAAGATTCTTAAGTGTGAATCAGGTCCTTAATTTCAAGCTCCTTCTTAAGTCTGGATCCAGCCCCAGATTTTCAGCTTGGTATGTAGGACACACTGTTACTTTGGGCCTGATCCAGACCTACGCCCGCGAGCGTATAAACTTTCACGCCCATGACACTCCCATTGATTGTACCGACTTACGGCGGCTGAACCCTACCCTAACTTTTTCAAGCGTCCGTGCAAATTTTCGTACCGATACGCTGGTCGTACGGGGCTTAGCACGCCCATACTGTACAATTTAAATGGCTATCCCCACCTCTGTGTAGTAACTCGAGCGTCCGGACTATAGTCGTACAAAACACACGCCCCTTGGGCGAAAAATACGCTGAAAATACGCTCGCTGTACGCTGATGTCCTTCGGACAACCGGAAGTTGTCATACTGCACATGCGCAGTGCGTTTTTTTCTCCCGTTTTTACACTCCCGGCCGGCGTACGATCGCTTTCGGTCGTAGGTCTGGATCAGGCCCTTTGACACCTCTGTCTCTGTCGCTGTTCTCTCCCCTCCACTCCTGTACTATCCCCTCTTGACCTGCTGTCCTCTTCTCTGCCCCTGCGATACTTTCCTCTGTCCTCTGTTCTCCCTCCTCTCCCATGATTTTTTTCTATCCCTCTCTCTATTCCACTCCTGTGCTTTTACTCTGTCCCTAATTAAGCAAAGTTTGAGTTAGGATTAAGTTGGGATTAAGGTTAATATGTAATATGCAGCTAGTATTGTAATGTCATCATTACAATGGGGCAGATCCAGAACAACGCTTCCAAGCAAATTTATGCCTGGCGGATACGTAAAATCGCGATTTGGTATGTACTGCGCATGCACATGATAGATGATATGCTACGTAACGTAACTGTGAGCGTTTGGGCCATTCATGTATCAGTAGCGTAAATTTGTTCGAGGGGGCGTGCCAATTTTACGTTAGCCATAAGTATGCTTAAAATACGCAATGTAGGAGGGGGGTTGCATTTAAATCGTACAGTATGGGCGTGCTTAGCGGCATAACTCCTCGCTGCCTATACATACGTGTGCTGGCGTGAGCGGTTACGCTGGCAAAAGTTAAGGTAGGGTTTGAAAAGCGGAAAGCAGTCAAAGTACGTACATTCAAGGGGTGTGTATAGAAGGCACGCACGCGTAAATACGCTACGCTAGTAAACAGATTGGAAGTGGAGTTCTCGATCTACCCCAATATTCTTAACAGTGTCTTTATTTTATATATTAAGAGGTGTTTATATAGTTCTTCAGTTTACGTAGCACTTTACAGAGAATAATTCACATTCACATCAGACCCTGCCGGGGTACATTCTAAGTTCCCTATCACATACATACACAGACTAGGGTCAGTTTAGTCTGCGACCAATTAACTTACCAGCATGTTTTTGGTGTATGAGAGGAACCTGGAGCAAACCCACACAGATACAGGGAGAACATACAAACTCCACATAGATAAGGCCTTTTCCAGAAACTGAACTCATGACCTCAACACACAAGTGTTACTCACTGAGCTACCGTGCTGCCTGGATATCTGTGGAC
The DNA here is from genome assembly GCA_011038615.1 of Limnodynastes dumerilii. Lineage (NCBI taxonomy): Eukaryota > Metazoa > Chordata > Amphibia > Anura > Limnodynastidae > Limnodynastes > Limnodynastes dumerilii. Next base: position 841,283 of record WWET01000001.1, on the reverse strand, counting down.
CTTACAACTTTCTTCTGTATTCCATGTGAAACCAAATCCCATTCTCCTATCATTCTCTGCAACCAAAGCTATGATATCCATGGATATAGCATATTTACAGTGATCATTTTGAACTACCATCAAGTCAAAGGTGTTGGTTTTTACAAAATGTAAGCAACTGACTGTTTGGTCATAGTCAAATGGGTCTGTAGTAGATATCAAGCAATGACAGTTGTTGAAACTGTTTATCATTTAGACATTTTTCAGGAATCACCATACAATAGGTTAATAAACTAGTGAACCCAGATATTATAATACCTTGAAAATAATCTAAACTAATAGTGACCATGTTTGACCATGCCTGCCCTCTACTGGCTGGTTCATACAGTGCCACAGAGTGAGACAGAGCATGTGCCAATCAAACATCTTTTTTCATTGTATTTTACTCAATTACTTTCACCTCTATAAATGAATCCTTTAATATAATAAATGCTTTACTATGCTCTAAACATTCTACTTATGCAAAGGGTTAAGTGAAGATCCCATCTAAACTTATTTTAATTCCAGCCAATACTTCCTGTTTACTTTGGCTCATACAGTACAAAGCTGAAAATGCTATTTTTATATTTGAATTGTCAATTTATAGTCTTAGTAAATACAGAAACAGAAATCCATAACATTATATAGCAATCCTATCACCCCAAATCCATTACAATATCTTATATAATAGATTTGGGGCGACAGGATTGCTGTGTAATGTCATTGATTTGGAGTGACGGGATTGGTCTTTAATTTACACACCAATACTGTCACAACAATTAAAAAGGGGATTTCAAACATTGTAGTTCACAGATCATAGAATCTGACGGCAGATATGAACCACTTGGCCCATGTAGTCTGCTCTTTCCACTCACCCACCACCCTTCCTGTGAAGAAACCCTTCCTCAAACTTTCCCTTAACCCACCACCCTCCAGTTATTATAAAGAGAACTCCTGTCACTCACTCACTCGTCTGGAGCCACAAAAAACAATGGGGTTAATTTAGTTATTTTACTTAACTTTTCTTTTTCAGACTCATGTACGATGGGGACAATGACACATGCACTGTTTCTAAACTTGGATTACCAAACCTTAGAGCACTAAGTTCACTAGGACCTCTAGGGATAGGTATTCCAAATTCACCACTACCTATATACCTGCGTGGACTACCACTGCAGGTGCTGTGACGGCAGCTCCAGGTGCCATAAGTGTGGGTTTGGACTAGTTGGCAGTAGGGGGGCTGCAGTCCGATGGCGAAATTGTTTAGGCCAGGTGGTTAACATGTCTGTTCTTCCAGGGCTTTCTTGCACCAGTTCCAGGAAGGAGGATGAGAGCCAGATACGGCTAGATGAAGAGCGGCTGGGAACATCAGGACAAAGCTTTGGCCAAGGTGATGTCTCCAACATGAGTGAGTTGGTGCCAGTCTCCGATGTGGATTGTTCTCCTTCTCTGTTGGATGGTATTTCTGCTGTAGGTTCCTCAGTCTACCAGATTAGGCCAAGTAAGATCACTGCATAAATCACTGGGTGTGTGGGGGACAAGGAAAGCTAAGAAGGGTTCTTCAGAGGCATGGAGTAGAAAGGCAGTGAGGCCTAGGGCTCCAGCGATAGTTTGTGAGAACACTGCAATATTCTGGGTAATTAGGCTATCAGTTAAGGATACTTATATAGAAGGGCAAGTTCGTGGACATGATCACAGTCACGGACAAGCTAGAAAGGGCTTACAGTGGTGATGGTCAAAGGTGGGATTGGGGCTGATATTTAGAAGACTTTTACCAGATGGCTGGAAGGTTTTTGTGTTTTTACGGCCTGCTATCTTGAATATTAACAAGGGAAATACAAGGTCATTTGATGCTATCTGCACCTGATTCAGGATATGCAGTCCAATGGCGGGGTGTAGGATAAATGCCTTCGTAAGAAACAGGAGGGCGTATAGTGTATAGACTTTGGTATTAAACTTATCGAAGTTTGGACATATCCATTGTGGGGGGTGGGCACCTGGCAAAGGATTGATACCCTCACCAGCACCGGATGAGGTCAATCAGGTGCCAAGGCTCCTCCCCAAGGCCCACTAATATTGCAGAGATGTTGGCTGGACATTTACCCTTAAGGAATGTAGCAGAGTTATTGTGTTTTGGTTTTGAGTTGCCCATTGTTGGTTTTCCTTTGGGAGGTGGCTTGGTGAATGACATCATTGACCTTGATCAATGCAGAGTTGTGTACCAGTCCTTCAAGGAGGTACTGGAGTTAGTTTGTTTTTGTGGCGATAGGGCTTTTATGGCCAAGTTGGATATTGAATCCGCTTTTCGCCTGCTTCCAGTGCACGCAGAGTCCTTCTACTTTATGGTATTCAGGATGCTGCAGGGCTTTTTTGGAGATTGTTTTGGAAAGTTCAGCACTTTCCTTCATTGGTGTGTTCAAGTAGGGGCGAAGCATCACTTGATAGTGCACTATCTGAATGACTTCCACTTCATTCGGCCAGCCGCATTGGAGGCTCTTTTTCAGCAAGAGTACTTTTTCAGCATTATGGGGTTCCAGTTGCAGCAGACAATACTGAAGGTCTTACGAGATGTGTATTGTACTTGGGTATCGAAATCGATGCAATGCACGGGGTGTGTCGGTTGCCATCGGAGAAGGCGTGCCGTTTGCATGAGGTGCTTGTAGATGTGCAAGGGCTGTTTCTTAAAACAGTAAGAGTAACAAGAAAACGCCTGGCCGCACTTCTATTCAAACATATGAAATGTGTGCAAGTGTATATATAAATGGAGAGGTGCAGCCAAGGACCAAAAGTGACCTCTGCGTAACTACAAGGAACAAAAGACATGTCCACTGCTCCATACAAACATTATATAACACTATACAGTATGTCAGCACATACATAAAAAGGAGGTTATTCTAAAAAAAAAATTCAGTCCCTCCTGGGATTGCTGAACTTTGTACGCAAAGTTATCCCCATGGGGAGGTCTTTCTGTCGACGCCTTGAGCGTGCCACAGCAGGCATTCGATTATTGCATAATTTTGTGACACTTTCACATGAAGTGTGTGATGGTGGTGATATGACTTCAATAGAATCCGCATATAGCTACCTTAGAGGTGCAGTTTTATACGGATGCGGCTGGGTCAATAGGGTTCAATGCATATTTCCAAGGACAGTCGTTGTGTGGCTGCATGACCTCAGGAGTTTAGTCAGACGGGGCTCACTTGGTGGTCTTGAAACTCTTCCCCATTATTGTCGCGATTGAGCTTTGGGAAGCAGAACTACAGGGTAAAAGAATTTTGTTTGGTGCAACAATATGGGGGTGGCCATCAGCAGACAGTGGTCTCCTGACATTAATATTGGCGCATGTGCATGCCAGAAGTTACGCTAGCGTTCCCTCTTACATATGGGACTCAGTTCCGTACATCTGATGTTCCGATAAAGGGGCCGGCCCTTCACTTTGCGCGGATGCCGCACAGGCATGCAAATGAAGGCTCGGGGTCCGGGAAACACAACTACTACGCAAAGATTTGTGTCCATCTGGACACCTAAGTGTCCAAAACTACTACCGAAAGAGGGGAGTGACAGGGCCGCGCATTCCGCTTCTTCTGTGCGTAGTTGTAGACTCTCGGCCCATTGTTTGGTGGCCTGAGGAGAAGCATGGATTCAGTGATATTAGGAAATATTTTACTGCTTAGAGAGTTTAGGAACACTGGTTTTCAGAGCACGGCAGAGGGAGCCAAGAAGTAAATCTGACCAGTTTCAATCCAGAACAGATGTTTTAATCAGAGTTTTCCTGATGGAATATCATTTAAAACCATTGTACGTACATATTAGCTTTATACAATGTTCTGCTGTTACAAATGTTTTCTTGGGCATTTAACACTTTCTGTGGCCGTAGCTGACATCATCGTTTTAGTAATGGGAAAGCACAAGGTTCATATACTGTAAGTAATAAAATAGGCCTAGATGTTGATTAGGACATCTGACCGATCTGCTAAGCTCCACCGTAATGCATGTGGCCTATGGACTTGAAATGTTAAACTCTTTCTAATAACTCGAGGCTGTGACTTAGAGCTAAATGCAATGTTGTTGTCATTACTGTACTTTGATCAATCACCAGTTGTACTAACAAGCAAAATTAAGGTCTGGAAAAAGAAATCCTGAATTTATTTAGAATGTTTAAGAGGTCCACTTAGAACATCAGGTCATCACTGTAAATACATACTCCTGCTAATTCAATGTCAATGAGTGAACCAACGTTGTGTTTCCTTAGTAACTTTTTAATTTATAATTTGAGATTTAATCTTTAAATATGGATAATACCCTGAAAATCTAAACTAATATATCACATTAAAATCAACCAAAATTAGTCTTAGAGCCAGGGCCAGATTAACAATAGGGCTAATGGGACTACAGCCCCAGGCCTCCATCTGAAATTAGGCCCATCATGAAATCTGTCTAACGGTAAGACCAGCTGTCCAGTTTTCTCTACTATTGTCTCTGTATTCTCACCATTGCTATCTATACCCTCTATGGTACTGAACATGTCTACCTGTAATTGACCAACCCATACAACACTGGTCAGTCCCACTACGATAGGCCCTTGATCATTTTCACCATGTGGCCCTTAATCTGGAACTGCCTAGTTACAGGGGTAGATACAAGATGCCAGGCCCCTAATCTTCTTGTGGGTCCCCCCTGACATCCTACTTACCAACACCCCTGGGCCACAACAAATACTGGGTACTGAGTATTCCCTCTTAGTGCCCCTGGCAGTTGCGAAGAGTCATCAGCCGAAAGGTGAGTGTTTTTAAGCTAACCCTACCCTTAACCCCTTCCTAACCCTCCGTTTCTCCCAGCCTAACCCTAACCTTCCCCTTACTGAGCCCTTAACCTTCTCCTTAAGCCCTAACCATAAACTTATACCTTCTGCAGCTGCCACAGCCTCACCCTCACCTTATACTTGTCGCATTCTCGCAGCCTGTAACTACTGGGAACAGGAAAACAAGTGGTCGTTCCCAATAGCAAATTTCCAGAGGTTTTTGAACAATGATACAGCCACCATTCAGCTAAATGGCAGCTGTATCATGTTCGAAATAGAGGCCACCTGGACCGGGAACTGCGTCCCATCTGATTAACCCTAACAGAGCCAGATGTCTCCCCCTTATTTCAGTATTTTGTCTATGGAAGACTGTCAGGCCTCTTTACACACACACTCTACTTATCAGAGCGCCTTGTGTATAAAAATCAGTCACATTGGATCAGGGACCCAAGGGGTTAACAGTTCTATCTGCATTAGTCCCATTTCATTTCATAACTTTACTTCTCACAGACTGTTACCATTATTTAGCACTACCTTTGTTGGTTGGAATTTGTTCCTCCGCAGCTTCCATAACTGGTATGGATTAGCCTGGCTGCTGTCCAATCCCTTTGCTATGTAGAATGGATCTATATGCCCGCTCGCTGATTCACAGTGTTCCTTTGTGCTTAGGCCGCCAGCTCCAGCCAACTTTAGCTGCACAGCGGAGGTGAGAAAGTGAATATAAATGGGAGATGGTTAGAATCCACGGGCAGCATGAAGGATGATCGTGTGCACTTTTCAGACACACACAAAGGTGCCGTGCAAACATCTGTTCCATTTTTACAGCAGTCTTTAGATTTCCTTTTGTTGCACCCCCCTCCCCCCCTCCGCACTTAAACCTTTGAACATTGTACATACTTTTCAGTAAATGAATGTACTTAAAATGTCCCCTTTTATATGGATCCTTATTATGTTACTGAAATGTAAGAAAATCATTAATAAAGCACAGGCAGGAAAGGAAAGGAAGTTGTAACCGAAGAAAGAAATCAGTGAAAGATGTGGAGGAGGAGAACCACAAATGAAAATGTATTGGATACCCAGACATATGAGGCAAGTCTCTTTAGGCTATGTAGAGGTCGGCAGTGGAAAACAAGTGATTGAACTTTGGGGTTGCCACCTTTCTAAGTTTTATTTGCCATATTAACAACCACTTTTTCCTTTCTTTTACATTAACATTAACAAAAACTCTCTCTCTCTCTCTCTCATACAGAGCACTGAGAGCACTTTTACCAAACAACCTGGCTGGTGCATTGTGTGACATAGAGCAATTGTCCTTATGTATCAAACTCACTTTTGTGTTAACCCTTCCTCTCCTGTGTGACTGTTTTTGTTAACCCTCTGGGGTTTCCTGCTGTCTGAGAGCGCGTGTGGTTGCCCCAGTTTGTTCAGTCAGTCCTGTTAGTCTCGTCACCCGTTCTTGGTCTATCGTCCTGTTCAGTGTTTATTGTCGTTTGTAATTGGCCGGACCCTTCTGGCTCAGTCTGTCTCCCGCTGCCTACTCTGTCTTTTCTGCTACCTTCCAGTTTCCTTCATCCTCCTCTCCTACTAGTTTGGTTCCGGGGACTGTGACCTGCTGTTGGGGCGCAGCCAATTCCATTCCCACCATCAGGGGCCCTGGTGAACACCACCTGACAGCAAAGACTCTGCAGCCCTGGTAACCGTTTTCGTAAACCCTCTCCCGGGACTCGGTCATCGCCTGGCCAGTGGCTGCTCCCGAGACATCCGCTCCTGCACTTCCCGCAGGTACTCATAACAGGTAGTCAGCAGTACCATGGTTTAGCCATAGTGCCTGCAGGTAAATTGTGGGGGTACAGTGTGACGCAGGAGGGCACAGTGTGACGCAGGAGGGCACAGTGTGACGCAGGAGGGCACAGTGTGACGCAGGGGGGCACAGTGTGACGCAGGGGGGCACAGTGTGACGCAGGAGGGCACAGTGTGACGCAGGAGGGCACAGTGTGACGCAGGAGGGCACAGTGTGACGCAGGAGGGCACAGTGTGACGCAGGAGGGCACAGTGTGACGCAGGAGGGCACAGTGTGACGCAGGAGGGCACAGTGTGACGCAGGAGGGCACAGTGTGACGCAGGAGGGCACAGTGTGACGCAGGAGGGCACAGTGTGACGCAGGAGGGCACAGTGTGACGCAGGAGGGCACAGTGTGACGCAGGAGGGCACAGTGTGACGCAGG
>WWET01000001.1:808562-825852 GCA_011038615.1 Limnodynastes dumerilii | reverse complement strand
AAAGGTGCCGGATTTAAAAAAAAAAAAAAAAAAGAAAGAAAAAAAAAAGCCGGTGTTTTCAGCGCAGTCTGAACGCACCAGGCTAAAATTTTTAAAATTTTGCCCACTGCCTAAAAAGCTGGCTTTTTAGGCAGTGGCAATCTGAACGCGGTATAACTGATCATCTACATCATCTATAATGTCATTGTACAGAATATCCATGTGACTACAGATATGTGGACCAGCGGTAGTGGTCTAGTAAGAGATCAGCATCTGATATACAGCAGCAGCAGCTCGTTTCCAGACACTCAGACAGGCTACTCTTTGTGTGTGTGGTTTCAATAAGAAGAATACCAGTGTAAATATTTTGATGACAAAGAAAAATGGCTCACGGCTTAAACCATCCTTAGGGTTTGTGGTTTCCAATAATGGAAGTAAAATTTTATGAGCCTTATGCATAGGTAAACATACTACTACTTTCCATGAGTTAGGACCTTTGGGGGGATCACTTGTGCAGCAGGTGTAATATGCGCCTTCCAATTAATTCACTGTTATCATTTTACTGGCTGATGCTTTGGTAAATATTCTCACAGTTATCTTTTCTGTATATTTCCTAAAAAAAACTTTAGTTGCTCTCTAAATCCAGGCTATAGGAGAGTCTGGTATATTGGATCCTGTGTTAAAACAGCAATACTTGTCATCACATTAACATTAGCCTAACACTAACTACTTTGCTGAGCTTGTTCATATAGCTTCCTTAATATAAAGGATGCAGCCTCCGGTCTGATAATAGTATTTTAGAAATACAGGTAGCCGAAAGCTCATTTTCAGCTGCCTCTATTTTGAAAATACTAAAAAAAAATTTAGAATGAATGGCAGAGAGGGATCCTTCTTTCTTGCTCTTCGCAGCAGATGGGTGTATCCAGCTGTTGTGTAACCCAATCACAGCACTCAAGACTGCAGAGAGACACATAGAATCCCAGTGTGTGAATACTGTTCTAACCCTAGTGTTGCATATACCTTTATTAAATTAAGCCCCTTACATCTGTAATGAGATGTGGAAGCATTTAACAGTGGAGACACAAAACCTGAGATATTCTATGCAATATATCTCAACTAAACTTGACTAGGTCTAAGTTAATTTATTATGTTAATTTAAATTATACATTCAGTCTTCAAAATTAAGCTCAAAGAAATGCAAGGTCATATTAGGTATATTAGATAACAATGAGTCAATTACTAATATTGTTGAGCCACAAACCACAACACAACATCCAGCTGCCTGACATTGACAGAAATTTCCCAAGCTTGGATAGATATTCTTTTGGTCAGTGTGTAGGATGTTGCTGTTGTGTATTGTACAGTTTGGGGTTCAAATCCCCAACCCTGGATACCTTTTAGTTGCATCAGACTTGGAAGTAACAGAGAAAAGTCTTATAGGTCATATGTAGCACTGTAGGGTCTGGTGGATGAGCAGCTTGTTTCCTGACTCTCATGGTAAGGGTTGTGGTTTCAAAGGCCAGACCTTTTCTCTCTGGTTGATGCTTCCAGGCTGAAAATAGAGTCAATGGAAAATGGGAGACAGAATCAAAATATGAAGGTTTTCCCTTTTAATTGGCTTGTTCATTCAGTGAGTTAGATGGAGCCCAGTGAAAGATGGTCCACCACTGGTGGATGAGTGGTTATTTCCTGGACTTTGACAGTTAAGGTTCTTAGTTCAAATCCTTCTCAGGCTTGTGCAATTCCTGTGATATTGCTCCATGACTATCTTTAGTTCCATCAGATCTGAAAATAACATAGACAAGTCTTTCAGGCTCAGTTTGAGAATTGTTAGGTCTGGTGGTTGCATGGTTTTTTCACTTACTCTGGTAGCAAAGGTACTGGGTTCAAATCCTTCTCAGGGTTGTGCAATTCCTATAATATTGCTCCAAGACTATCTTTAGTTCCATCAGATCTGAAAATAACATAGACAAGTCTTTCAGGCTAAGTTTGAGAAACGTTAGGTCTGGTGGATGAGTGGTTTGTTCGCTGACTCTGAAATTCAGTGAACTGTGTTCAAATCCTTCTCAGTGTTGTACAATTGTGATACTCTTGCACCAGGATGCTTTTAAGCTGCATCAATCCTGAAAATAACAGAAAAAAGTCTTTCAGCTCACTTTGTGACATGTTGGGTAAGTGGTTTGTTCACTGACTGAGATGGCAAAGGTGCTGGGTTTGAATCTTCCTTGGGTTTGTGGAATTTCTATACTATTGCTCCAAAACTATCTTTAGTTCCACCAGTCTTGAAAATAACAGAGAAAAGCCTTTCAGTCTGACATTGAGAAGTGGTGGATGAGTGGTTTGTTCACTGACTTTGATAGCAAAGATGCTGGGTTTGAATCCTTCTCAGGCTGTTGCAAGTCCCATAATATTGCTCCAGGACACTTGAGGCTGAAGAACGACTTCTGTGTCAGTAAAGAGTCTGGTGCAGTTGTAGGAGGGTCATGGATTGAGAATGGCATCAGTGATCTGGTTGAGTAATGACAACTGAGAATGGCATCAGTGATCTGGTTGAGTAATGACAACGGAGAATGGCATCAGTGATCTGGTTGAGTAATGACAATGGAGAATGGCATCAGTGATCGGGTTGAGTAATGACAACGGAGAATGGCGTCAGTGATCGGGTTGAGTAATGATAACTGAGAAAGGAAAGTGTCTGGTTGAGTAATGCAGACTGAGAAAGAAGTGGGTGAAAAAAAAAATTAAAATATATTCCAAGTCCCCCAAAAATTGGGAGATAGAAAAAAAATTTCTCCTTTTATATTTTTGGCTTGTTGAGTCAGTGGGCTCCCAATTGGATTGGGAGCCCACTGAATTAAGTGTGTTTAAATCAAACACAGTAATAATTTCCATTAATCATCAAGTGCACTTTCTCAGGGTTCCAAGGAGGAGACCACCTAAGGAGGGATGGTGGAACACCAAGGACCTGAGTACACCTACAGGAATATACCAGCCTGGGGATTCAAACCAGGAACCACTGTAACACCATACAGAGGACCTGATGCCCTGACCACAAGCCCAACAAGCCAGTACATGAATGAGAGGAGAAAGAGACTCTTCTCTAATTTCCTTCACCCTGAGCATTTTCTTCATGTCATCCTTATACTCTTTTAGTAGAGAAGAGTCTGTTTCTCCCTGCCCTCACGTGCTGGCTTGTTGGGCTTGTGGTCAGGGTGTCAAGACATCTGTCTGGTGTTACAGTGGTTCCTGGTTTGAATCCCCAGTAGGTGTACTCAGGTTCATGATGTTCTACCATCCCTCCTTAGGTGGTCTCCTCCTTAGATCCCTGAGAAAGTGCTTGATGATTACTGGAAATTTTTACTATGTTTGATTTAAACACACTTAATTCAATGGGCTCTCAATCCCCTTGGGAGCTTAGGTTTTTTTTTTTTAGCTTTTTTTTATTTGACTCAGTCAAATTATTATTTGAGTCACTCAACCAGACAATTCACTGCCACCAGTCTCAGTTGTTCAACCAGGAGATCACTGACACCATTCTCAGTCTAGGTTGATCACAGACTCTGAGCCTCCTACAACTGTACCAAACACTTTACTGGCATGGAAGTCATACTTTGGCCTCAAGTATCCTAGAGCAATATTATAGAAACTGCACAAGCCTGCGAAGGATTCAAACCCAGAACCTTTGCTATCAGAGTCCACCAGACCCAACATGTCACAAAGTGAGATTTAAAGACTTATCTCTGTTATTTTCAGGAGTGATGCAACTAAAAACTGTCCTGGTGCAATATTATAGGAATTGCACAAGCCTGAAAAGGATTCAAACTCAGAACTCTTGTTACCAAAGTCTGTGAATAAACCACTCATCCACCAGACCCGACCCCTCTCAAAGCGAGCTGAAAGATTTTCACTGTTATTTTCAGGACTGATGCAACTAAAAAGAAGCCAGAGTGGTTGGTTTCAAACAGACCTATTCCCTCAAGTGTCCTGGTGCAATATAATAGGATTTCCATTACCCTGAGAAGGATTTAAAACCAGAACCTTTGCTATCAGAATCAGGGAACAAACTACTCACCCACCAGATCCAACAATCCTCAAGGTGACATAATAGACTTTTCTCTGTTATTTTCAGGACTAATGCAACTAAAAAGAAACCAGAGTGGGGTAAAACACACAAAAACAGCATGCTACCCAATAAGCCAGATGAATATCTATTAAGCCAGTGCAATTTTTATCAATGTCAGGGCTATAAAAACAACATGCTGAGATAAAAAGTTGCTAGATTTCAAACAGGCCTATTCCCTTCTGGTGAGAGGAACAAACCACCAAGCCTTAATAGGGCAGAAAGAGGACCAAAGACATTTCTGAATCACCTCCTCTGAGCTGAAGCAACATTTTAACAACAAGAAGCCACCAGGTTGGGGCCAGCAAACTCTACAAGCATCTAACACAAAATCAGACATCTCTATGTGGGAGTGGACAGAAAGTAAGGACTGTTCATCCAACAGTCAGGAGAGTCCCTGACTACCAGACCACAGAGACAATAGCAGCAGATCATGAGGAAACCCTTCACCATACACCTTATTCCAAGTCTTATCAATGCTCTATTATCTCTTTCATGATACTGTACAGCCTTCGTGGTGTAGTTCCCTGGTGCATTGTACTTTGTGGGGCATTGTATTACAGTGCCTACCTTGTATACAACACTATAAAGAATCCCTGGCGTATTATACTGTAGAGTCCCTTGTACAAGGTGCTATAGATGGCCCCACTCTCGTAGGCACAGGGGGACAGTGGTATGAAATACAGTCACACCCAGGAATGGAGAAGGGATGAAATGTAGGAAGGTTGTGGGAGGAGCTAGAATCTCCCTTACACGTCTCTATAAAAACCACGGTTGCCTGGAATCGGTCATTCTACTTCTTTTGGATTTACCACCCTCCCTCCCTGTGTTGTTCCATTGCTCTGATGGGGCAATGTGGTTGTGCAGTTCCTGACTGGCGTGTGTAGGGCAGAGTCCTTTCCAGTAGTAGAGCCTTCATTAACTAAAAGCTCCTGTGTCAGTCACTTACATCAGTCCTAAGCAGGTGCAGGATCTTAGGAGAGTTTAGGGAAACATGGCTGTTGCTGCGCTTGCTTATGAATATCGTGAAGCACACGGAATGTAACGCAGGCAAATCAGCGCCTGCTTCTATGTGCTAGCTTCCACATATGTTGCAAGAATCCTTTAGTTACACAAATTAGAACCTAAAGAGAACTGAGCTTTATTATGGTGCAATATATTTTAATGGGTAAGAAAAAAGCATGAACCATCTCCAGAAAAACACAGGCATTTGGGCAAATCTAGGCTTGAAGGTCAGACCAAAGCTGGTTTTGGACAGCAAAGTTACATTTGATTGTAACTATTGCTTTAAAAAAATCTTGAACTCATTTTCAGTTGTCCAAAAAGGATTTTACAGGGTCCAGGGCAGAACTGGAAGGATCATTTCAGTGCTTGAAATGACCCATTAATTTCTTTTGGTGGGCCAAAAGCTTGTTTTCCTTGTAAATCAATGGCCACGCAAACTAAGGAAGATTATACAACCAGCATAGGCCATGGTCAAAGCAGAGTGTTTCTATAATATACAAAACATTTATAATTCTTCTTTTCATTATTTAAAGTATCCAAGATTTGAAATTGACATTTGATTTGACATTGATTGGACCCAGCCTTATGAGGTTGCTCTGAGCTAATCTGATACCAGATCCCATTGAACCCTATAGCTTTACATTACTCTTTCAAACGATATCTTCAATTAACGTTACATTTTTACCTCGTGTCCTAAACTAGTCCAGGTGCACAAACCTAGGACCCTATTTGACCACTACACTTATAAGGCCCTAACAAACATCTCTGCCATTTGTTGCAGGACGACACGTTATGCTTGTATGTAAAAGCTCCTTGTACACTAGTTACAACTAAATGTTACTTGAGTTTATAAGATCCCTACAATAATTTCTTTACCATAATCTGTATTTTTCATTTAATTTTCAAGGGGTAAGTTGAGACTTCAGGAATACCATCTTGCACTGCAGGGGGGTAAATTTAAATGATAAAATCTGAGTTTAAGAGATAAAGTTATGTAGTATGCAAGTTCTCTATGCATTAGTAAAGTATTTTCCCTGCATGCAAAAGACTAAATTTACTCTGCACTTCGCAAAATGGTTTAGCCGAGCTGTACCCATGCACTTACGCCCAAACTCAGAATCAGCCTGGTGTGTGCATACAGAGAAGTTAGTAGGTATCAGACACTTGCACAATCTAGGAATAAGTACAAAGGGCAGTGAACCCCACAATAATAAGTAATATTCCACATTCATAACTTGATTAGATAGGTCATTTCCTACATTTAGTATTGTGCGTAGGGATATTGAACTACTATCTCCACAATATCCACACTGCAGAATCTAAATTTAGACATAAATTGTTAGTGTGATTGCCCTCAAGCCTTTTGATGACTTTTTAGACCATCATTAATCATGGAGCAGCTTACATTTTGTAACGATTGTAGATGTTAATAAACTGTATTTAAGGTTTAAATACTACCCCTGTTGATTGTAGTAGATTATAATTTGAAATAACCAGATGTTTCTATGGAGAATTGTTTTAATATACTTTATAAGATGTAAGTGCTTCAAATGTCTCCCATTCTTTTTCAAAACTTAGTTATGTTTAAGGCTTCTGTAATAACATGAAATTGAAAACGTTACATACAATTGATGTTAATTTTCTCACAACAACATAAAACTAAAAATAGACACCTTATTGACTAGTGCATGTTGTGGATATATTTTGAAAGTTAAATACAAATAATAGATTTGATGTTATTTAAAAATAAATAAATCACATCAAGTTTGAATAATAAAACAAGGAAAAGGCTTTTTTTTTTGGGAGCGTGAAAGCCATAAGCATAAGCTTGGAACAGACTCAGAGCTGGAGTGAGCAAGTTAGACAGTGCTTCCCTTTCACTAACATCCACATGCTGTGTGCTTGTGGAATGGGGAGGTTTACAATACGAGGGGGGACCGGAGGAAGAAGGGGCATGTCAATAAGTTTAATAGGCACAGTAGCCACCAAAGGTACCTGCACTTCCGTGATAATCTTGCACCATGTCAGAGAAAGGTTTAAGTCATTTTCAATGTGGAAACGGAATATTTCAAATAGTATGACATACATTGGATTATTTTACATTTATGAATGAATCAATATTTTAAATACATTTCTGCAGAGAAAACAAAAACATTTTTTATTTTGTCACAATAGCAGCAGAATGCCATACTACACTCAGACATTGCTGTAATGAATAACAGACGCCATTTTAGGGTGTTTTAATAGTGAAAATTGCAAAAATAAGCCCAAACATTTACAACATAGGAAAGTGGCATAGACTGCAGCAGCATAACCTCTGCAGATATGGATCAGCTTTTCCCTATGTCTTACATTCAGCGGAAACTCTGGATCAGACATAAAACACTTCTGCGATAACTCTGCATCAGGTCCATGGGGTGATGCGGCATTGAGGTCCAATATTTGGTTGATCTCACTCTGTCATTAGTGGTACAACACCCGAATTGATAAAGGAACCCCTCCTGTTATATAACAAAGAAAAACACTGAATACAATCAGGGCCAGCACAATGCAGTAAACGGTATGGGTAGGCACCAGGCTGCACAGGCGCTTACACCTCCACAGAACTGGTGTCTGCTTCCATGAACACAGCTTTTAAACATTGCAAGGTACTCGCCCCATTCTGGTGAGAGCACCTTACAATGTTTAACAGAGGTCAGTCCCTCCAACCCCCTCCAGTGCATGAACGATGTTGGCGTGACCCACGATCACATCAGTGTCATTCACTTCAAAACCCACCACAGAGGAGAGCAGAAGACTGAAGGAGGAAAGACAGCAAAAGGTAAGTAACAGTCTATAGAGGAATAGTGGGACCTGGAGGAACATGATGGGCAACTGGGGCAAGGCGATTGGGAATACTGGGGTGCTGGAGACAATGGGTGGGGGGACTGAAGGGACATTATTGGTAATACAGAGGGCTGGAGATGGGGATTGGAGACACTTTAGGGAGGATACTGAGATGCTGGAGACATAATGGGGATGCTATGGGGCTGGACACTTGATGTGGGATATCAGGGGGCTGGAGACATGATGGGGTATACAGAGAGTGGAGATTGGTGTATTCTGGGGGGACTAGAGACACATGATGTTGATACTATGGGGCTGGAGACTTGATGGGGAATACTGAGGGGTTGGAGACATGATGGGGATATTATGAGAGCTAAATGAAGAATGTTTTTAAGCTAGGAATTGTATAGTGTAGACTAGAAAACTGTAGTGTAGTGGTCACTAGGATTTACTTTCTTTAATTGTTATAAGATTGATTTTTATGTCACTTTCCATAATCTAGGATGGTTACAGGTGTAACAGAAGAAGGGCACAAATTAAAAATTCACAGGGGACGCTGAACACCCTAGCACCGGCCCTGCATACAATGCATACTGCTCAAGGTTCTGAAACATAAGGGTCTTATTATATTTATTCTTACTCTTCCCCATTGAAACATCAGCTCCATGACTTCCTCTTGGAGATACTGTAGTTCTCCTGGAGAATCATTGGCTGGGTGGGAAAGGTTAGAAGAGACAAGGATAGAGCAACAAAGGAATGGAGTAGAGTCAGCAGAACGGGAAGCCAGGGTAGAGGGATTATAAAATAAATCGTTACAATAAGAAGGGTAAAGGGAATGTGGGGTGAATTTAAGTAATGTTTTAAGGGTAAAGGAATCCAGAGGTGTTTGCTATATAGTGAAAAGTGATAAGTAGTAAATTGCCCAACCTTAACATGTATATTAGGTTATACTAAACCAAAACCAGTACAGTGTGCACGAGTACCTGGGTTCCTTCATGAGAGCCTATAGACTTATGCCTTTGTGTACACATTGTATAGCATATTTTACACAATGGACAGTACTTACATTTGTGTGTGGGGGGGGTTCTGAAGGTGGAGCTTAGGGGGTGTAGCTGCCTCTACTTCTGCAGCCTCCTCATCATGGCGCCCTTAACAAAGCATGTTACACAGAAGTACAATATGTTTAACAAAATAACTACAACACTATAGTCTACTGTGTAAATGATTTAAGTAAAACGTCATATGATTTAAGCCAATAAAGAAGCTGGTTGGCATATGCATGTACTGAATGTATATGGATTCTAGTTCTAAATGCATCTCTAGCAACTCATTGAACCTAATGAATACTTACATCCCCTGCATGCAATCTTAGGCTTGTATTCAGATTTTAGGGGGATGCGCAATGTGGATCCGCTAAAATGTTTTAGAAAGCTCCTCTGAATTGGCTGTAGCAAAGAAGACCCTGCTATGACTTTTCTCACCAGAGGAAAAAAAAACAAAAAAAAAAAAAAAAAAAGTCAGTAAATCTTCAAAAAAAAGTCTACCTTCCCCATGACTAGAATAAATAAATTCCAGTTCAACAGTTTATGGTGATGCTTGTAGAACCACAAGCACCAGCATGCCCTGCTGTCCAGGGCCCGCAGCAACACAGATGTCCCCATATTCTAAATAAGTATTCTGCGGCCACAAAAAATGCCCAAACGTACCCTTTGGCCAGGGTCTGAATTCTTGCTTGAATTGAGCATATGGTTTGTTAAGAAGCCACCGGACAGCTCATTTTGTAATTAAATGAGAAAAACGCCCCCTCTCTCATTTAGATATCGCGGAACTCAGTTATACAGGCGCAGGCCAGTTGGATACGTAGACAGACGGATGTGTACACTTGCACCCATCTTTCTGGGCGAGCTCCCGATCTGAGCATGTGCAGCGCATATTTTTGCTGCACTTCAGTCTGAAAAAGACAGAAGCCCAGCTCTGAATCCGGTCCTTATTGCGTAACTGCGTCAATACCTCAGTCTGTCTTCCACATAGACAGGACCACTGCCTTTGCAATAAGTCCACTGCACATTCATACATAGCCCTTATTTAGGCATTTGCAGAGCACTGCCCAAGCACTAAATTGTCTTATTTCTCCTATAACATAGTGAAGCTCCCTGGAGGAGAAGTGATTAACCTTCACCATCTTGGTAGGACACCTTAACAGAAGTTTAGCTACACAACGATATTCCAATGACTAACTCAAAAATTGCCAACACAACCAAAAAAAATTTATGCCAATTTGTGGATAATGAGCATTCAAGATCTGGCTGCACATAGCAGATGAGATAAATCTGTTCTCATAAAGGCAGTATCCTCAAGCACCAATGAGGAATATAAATATAATTAAAAATGGAGTATAAAAATCACATTAAACTACAAAAGTACAACAAATGTTATATTTGTTATGTACAGTATAATATAGGTCAAGGTGTCCCAATGGCCTTTTTATAAGTCCTTATCATCCACAAGTATAAGTTTAATTGTAATGTTAGTGTACACTTATTTTACATACACACTATGGACAAAAGTATTCACCCACATCCATGTATTGGATTCTGGTGTTTCAGTCAGAGGTAAACACATTCCCAGCCTAAAAAAAAAAATGCATGCAGACCAATAGAGGCCAAGAACATGTTTTATTTTATATTAATTTACTTTTTGATGTAAAAGTTACATTTGTATTACAAAGTTTTACACGTTTAACATTCATTATGATTGGATTTGAAATCCACTGAATAAAAACGATTTGAAATACAATATTTAACATAGGCTATTTGGCATCAATTAGAATTGTCTCACCAATATAAACCCACTCCCAAAGACAATAAAACTAGCAATAGAGTAGCACGGGATGGATATAGAGATAAACACTATTATAATTGAAAACTGTCAGAATACACATTTATAAAGCTTTACAAAATCCTAAACATAAAAACATGTGTAAACACTATATAAAGACATGGAGAAGCCAGCAACCATAATTAGCAGGCTCTCGTAATAGGGTCGTAACAGATAATTCTCTTAAGTACCTCCAGTGTATTTTTCCTGCTGGACGCCAGTAGGATGGAAGGGCATTAACCCATTGGCGAGTGCAGTCATGGAATATAACAGGTAATCTGAGGTTTTTGCAACAATGGTCAATCACTATTATTTCTTAAAGGGGCCAAAGATCTTCATGACTTCATATCATCATGACTACGTCTTCGATAAAATAAAGCAGTTGACACGCACCTGGGGTTTTCATGTTGTCTGAAAGCCTTTCATACCTGTAAATACAATGCTTAAACATACAGCAGTTACAATCAGAATAGCATTGGACAACCGAGGAGTTAGTTACCTAGTAATTCCCACAGCGCACAGTTTCTACCCAGCGCTTATGAGTATCTTTAAATATAGTTATTTAACATGTATTTTAAGGTTGTGGTGACTGTATATCCCTTAGAAAAACTCTTCACCCCTGAGTTTTGTACTCGAGTCTCACCTTTCTGCAACAACCTCCCATGAGACCTTCACTAATTGTTCCTTGAAATGTTTGTCCTTTTAGGAAGAGATATAAAGGAATCCGAGGGCCTGGCGGCTTTCCTGCAGCTTGGCGGAAAAGCTCTTCATATAATTAACTCCCGTCTGGTTTGATATTCCATTTTCTCGAAGTTTGTTATATAGATGTTGTCTATAGGACTCTACAAACCCAGTCAGATTGTGGACAGTACAAGAAAAAACTAAGATTACATGTGTCCTATTTATGAACATAAGACTGGATACAGAACAAATAGCATCAGGGGACTTATACGTAATTTGCACAAGACTCCTGACATAACATTGGTGCATGCTGGCGCCATGTTTCACAATCGTACCTTCTAATGTATGGAACTCAGTAAAGGGGCTGACCCTTCAGTTATGCATGGCTAGGCATGCAAACGAAGAATTGATGGCGAGGAGACCACTTACGCATTGATTGGACAGACAGAGTAAAAGTTCCTGACATACAAGAGTCCAAAATTACCACCGATACAGGAGGGTGAACGTGCCTCTACCTTACATAATTGGAGAACCCCCGCATGTATGCAACATGCAGGATCCGCATCCAGCTCATTATTACACTGCTGTTATTATAAAGTGCACTGAGCACTTTCACTATACAACCCGACTGGTCCATATAGCTCTTCCCATTATGTATCAAACCCAATATCCTATAGACCAGGGGATCGTAGACTTCTAGGAGTGTACCAGTTACCCACTATAAAATCATGTGAAAAACCACTTACCCACTATGGAATCATGTCAAGTAGACACCCATGACCTATATATGCATTGACATAAGGTGCATTTTATACATATGCCATTTATCCCCCAAAATAAAGATTTTATAAATGATGTCCCCACTACCTTGACCAGCTGAACCGAGCACCACCTGACAATGGTCAAAGTAACAAACAATAATACTGCCACTGGTTAAGAACCCCGGCTATAGACTGTTTGCAAGCAGGGCCTTCTTACCCACCCAGTCGACATTCCTTCCCTGTCTTGTTTTATAATGATTAATGTTAAAACGTAAGCAAGGGAGGGTTTGCATTTACCACCACATGTCTCAAAGAAACAAACCAACTCATTTGGACACGAGTAAAACGTCTGAAGATGGGTCTTCTCAATTTACTATACTTAGTCTCAATGGGCCCGATCCAGAATTACGCCTCGGAGCGAATTTACGCATGGCAGAGACGTAAAATCGCTGTTTTGTACACACTACGCATGCACGCCATAGAAAATACGCACATTAACGTAGCGTAATTGTGAACGTATGGGCCATTCATGTATGTGTCATGTAAATACTTACATGTGGGCGTGCCAATTTTACATTACTCCAAATTACGTGTGACATACGTGAAGTAGACGGGTGGTTGTATTTAAAGTGTACAGTATGGGCGTGCTTAGCTGCGTAAATTCGTTCAGCCCATACGTACGTGTGCGTATGACTGGTTACGTTGGAAAAAGTTAAGGTAGGGTTTTGCCAGCGTATCCTGACAAAATACGTTCGTGCAAGGGGTGTGCCGAGGGGAGTGTAACGAATTTACGTGCACGAAAATACGCTCCGCGAATAAACATACAGCAAACGTAGCCCTGGATCTACCCCAATGTTCTTCCACATGTTGGAATAAGCTTCTTCAACCAAAACAGGTCTGTGAAGAAAATGCCTTTTGGCACACATTGCTGACGTACAGAAGTTTGTAGCAAGTTGGTCACAGAACTTGCTTTCTGAATATCCTGCCAAAATTAGACCATAAGATATTAAGGAAAAGCATAGTAGCAAACAGGAAACACTGAATAGTGAATATAGGAAATAGAGCCATGGGAGATAGACACCAATAACTACAGTATATCTTCATAAAATTATGGCATATAATTCAGCAAAACTCAATACAAGGTGGATACCGGAGAACTAAAACAGGTGTTAATATATGTAAAAATAAAACAAACACTTAACCATTTGTTGAACATTGTCCTTAAAAAAAAAAAAAAAAAAAATGATACCTCTAAACAGCTGATAATTGACAGGAGCAAAAACAAAAAGAGGAAGATGTGAACACAGGACACCACTAACTATATGCAGAGTATTGATCAGACTGATATACACAACTGTTTATTACAATGGCCAATTATAATTAAACCTCAGCATCTTTATATACAAAGACATAATCCTGGGAGGTGCCAAGCTGCCTGATTAGATACAAAACACACCTTTCATTAAAATAAGATACAATTTAAGATAACAAAACAAAACACACATAAAGTGGCTTATACAGAGAGGCCACCATCACAGAGCTTTACAATTCTATCAAACAAACATAAATGGGTAGTAACTAGACTGGAAGGGTAAGATGACCCTGCTCACAAGCTACAGGACTGGAGTATTGTACATAAGGACAAGTGCTAAATATTTAAGAATTCAACTGCCATGTTTAATAGTACAAGTGCACAGTGCAAAAGATAGAAAATGTAAATACACACTTTAAACATTGGACATTACCCATAAACACACCTTCATTCTTATAAAAGTAGCCCTTGTAATATAATTAATTAACAAGAGGGAAACCCTTGACTTACAATTCTGAAGTCAAAATGAGGTGGTAAACCCTGAGACAAACAAGATGGCTGAAAGGAGGTGGTAAAAACCTTAGATACAGGCAGGATAGCTACAAGGAGATAGAAATCCCTGAGACAAAGATAAGATAGCTACAAGGAAATAGAAATCCCCAAGACACAGACAGAAGAGCCACAAGAAGGTGGTAAACCCTGAAACATAGGCAAGATACCAACTGGAACAAACAACAAAAAAAAAATCACAGCTGACAACAAACAAAAAAAACAAAACAAAAAAAAAAGCAAACCTGTGTCCAGCTAAGGCAAGAAGTAAAAATGTACTAACACCACACACACACACACTGGGAGGAACCAATATAAATACCCACAGCGCAGGTGCTGGTGATCACACACATGAGCCTAATAACGACCTGAGAATGAGTCCAACAGCAGCCCCTAGTGGCAGGTCATGATAACATCCACATATCCAGACCTAACAAGTCCTAGACTGCCCCTACAGGTGAACCTGGATAGACAAGTCCCCAATCATAACGAGTTTATATTTACAATGCTTTGTAGAGCTCAAATATATATTTTTTTAAAATAATAGCGGACATTACTCTGATTTACCATTTTACCATTTTCTGTTTGCTTATTTATTTTTATTTTGTGTGTTTTTATTGTAGGTGTGAATGGTGAAAGACCAGGCACATAAAAATTTCCTTTTTGTGTTAAGAACAAGATAACTGTTCAGATAACTAAACTTATTTGGGTTTTTGTCACATTTTCATTTTTGTCCTTAAAAAAAAACCTGAATTTTTGCTGTGTTTGAATTGCTCACCAGCATTTTACATATTTCTATTTTTGAAATATTGGATGTAATAAACGATGATACATTTTTGCTACTGAACCAGATTTTTTTTAATGAAAGTGCTGCCGTTGGCATATTGCCTTCTGTCTGTCTAATACTTTGTAGTTGTACACTACAATTGTCTTTATATTTTCTGGAGTGTGTACCCACCACATTGGTCTTCCGAGATATATTTTCTTCCCCATGGAAGTCACTGATAACTCTCTGGGCCGTCACTTTCTTCTTTTCACTGGTAATTTTCAGTGCTTTCCAACTGTTCACTGGGGTGGGGATAGCAGCTATGTATCCCCCTGAAGTCTGACGCCTTAGGCTGCAGCCTTGTCAGCCTATCTGGTAATTAGGGCCTGTCTGACCTATTACTACCCTATTTACAGCTATTTTCCAGTTTTACTTTCTGTTACATTATTAAGCACAAACTTGGACACTTTTTCTTTCCATACTAAAATTCCCTCAGTCCGACTTCTAACACTGCTGTGTGACTGGATCATACAGAGCACTGAGCACTGTTACCATACAACCTGGCTGGATCACTGTGTGATATATAGCACTTCCCATTATGTATCAATCCCTAATGTCCTATAGAGTGTAAGCTTGCGAAAAGGGCCCTCCTACCCACCCACTTTGTCTGTTACCACCCAGTCATAATGTATGATCAAATGGTAAAGCCGTACATAATAAGATGGAAAATAAATTCTATTGCATTCCCCCTAAATAAAGTCTTTTGTGCGTTACACCTCTCTCTAGGGCCAAATTTATTAAACTGCGGGTTTGGAAAACTGAAGATGTTGCCCATAGCAACCAATCAGATTCTATCTCTTTCTTTCCTATTACATACTAGAAACTGTCAGCTAGAGTCTGATTGGTTGCTATGGGCAAAGTCTCCACTTTTCCAAACCTGTGGCCCAGTCGTGTTTGAGAATTGCATTCAGACCTTACTAAAGAAGACAGGAATTCACACACGCTCAGTGCCTACAATAAGTGGAGACTAATCAAAGACTAAAAATGTACAATGTATTTCTATGTCTTATTTGGGAATCCTATTGCTAGATTTATTATTACCAATAAAATTAATATTAATATTTAATATATTACTTTGCCTACAAGAAGTGGGACATAGATATTGTGCTTGTATGATGGGGCTATGTATTAATATTTCAGTTTTTCCCAGTACATGCATTACGCTTGGATATATGTGGTATTAAGTATATCCATAACAGAAGATCAGTAAGATGTTATTCCTACAGGAATGAGTTATAATAAAAGACCCCAATTTATCTGTCTCTATCCCTTTATCTCTCCATCTATGTGTGTGTGTGTGTGTGTGTGTGTGTGTGTGTGTGTATATACACTGTTGTGACTTGCGGTGATACAGAGAAGGATGGGCACATAGTATACGAATGTTGCTATTCTGTAGTGCCATAGGTTTCACCAGGGTCTGCTGAGAATCATTGATGTTGTGGCTTCATGGGTCTAAGCCCCTAGATAACCATTGTTGGAGCACTGTAGATTCATCTTGCCTACCAAGTGGCTCAGATTTGTCTACTGTTGCTAGGGCACTGTTTGTGTGATGTAAGAGTGAGGTGTGTGTGTGTTCTGTTTGTGCAAGGTAAGAGAGGGAGGTGTGTGTGTGTTGGTTGTGCGAGGTAAGAGAGAGGTGTGTGTTTGACTTGTTGCTTGTGCTAGGTAAGAGAGAGGTGTGCGTGTGTTTTGTTTGTGTGATGTAAGAGAGAGGTATGTGTGTGTTTTGTTTGTGCGAGGTAAGAGAGAGGCATATGTGTGTGTGTGTGTGTTTGTGCGAGGGAAGAGAGAGGCGTGTGTGTGTGTTTGTGCGAGGGAAGAGAGAGGTGTGTGTTGTTTGTGCAAGGTAAGAGAGAGGCATGTGTGTGTGTTTGTGTGAGAGAAGAGAGAGGCGTGTGTTGTTTGTGCGTGGGAAGAGAGAGGCATATGTGTGTGTGTGTTGTTTGTGCGTGGGAAGAGAGAGGCATATGTGTGTGTGTGTGTTGTTTGTGCGAGCGAAGAGAGGAGTTTGTGTGTGTTGTTGATTGTGCAAGGTAAGAGAGAGACGTGTGTTTAGTTGTTTGTGTGAGGTAGAGAAAGGTCTGTGTGTGTTTTGTTGTTGGTTTTACGAGGTAAGAGAGAGGCATGTGTGTCTTGTTGGTTGTGCGAGGTAAGAGAGAGGTGTGTGTTTGTTTTTGTGGTTGTGCGAGGTAAGAGAGAGGTGTGTGTGTTTTTGTGGTTGTGAGAGGTAACAGAGGGGTGTGTGAGTTGTTGGTTGTGAGAGGTAAGAGAGAGGTGTGTGTGTGTTGTTGGTTGTGCGAGGTTAGAGAGAGGTGTGTGGGTGTGTGTGTTGGTTGGGGGGGGTAAGAGAGAGG
>WWET01000001.1:785661-800502 GCA_011038615.1 Limnodynastes dumerilii | reverse complement strand
CCCTAACGTTTCTGATCGTAACGCGGGCGACCGTAAGCTCCTTGTATAGACGCTTAGGGCCTGATCGCTAGGACGGTGGGCGTAAGCGTAAGATCGGCTGAAAAGCCGATCTGCACATGCGCGGGGCAGATGTTGCACGGCGTCGCTACGGCAACGCCCGATCGTGGATCGGGCGTCCGTAGCAGCGCCGTAGGGACGCTGGAGGGGACGTCCCCCAGCGTCCCTACGTTCAGGTTAGTGTTGGAGAGCAGCGGGAGCCTACTCAGCGGGACACGTGCTATGCTTTACAGCCATCGGACCCCTGCATCAACTACTTCGATCCATCGGAGTAACGGAGAGGCAACAACGGGAGATGGAGACTACCCCTCTATAGCTGACAGACGCGGACGCGCGTCTGCCAGCGGGTAAGCTCACCGCTTTTCATCTACCAACTCTATATTTGCACTACTGATCTCTCCACTCCGATATTGTTATCGATAATTGTATTCCGTGGTACTGCTGTTCCTTGATATCATCACTGGGACCTTCCTTAGGAGGTGTACGTTTTCAGGAGGTGCTTTTATTCCAATATATAACAGCTCTTACGGAGCATAATACTGCAATACCATTAGCAGATATTCCTCACCAGCCTCTTATATTTTATATTGTATTTTAGTTAATGTACTATTAATGTACTATTAAAAATATTTTGGCTACTAATTTGAGCGTTGGTAACTATAATTGTTTTGGGATAGATCATTTAGCGCAGTATTTCTCTTTGTACATGTTTGTTTAGGCTGGCTGCCTTTAGTTACAGCTGCTTCTGATCGTCCTAAATTCAATATACACATTTATATTTATATGTATCTTTATATAACTATTTACTATTAATTTACTAATAATCTATCCAATATACGTATCACTTTGTTTTGAGCGCCAAGATATATATATATATATATATCTGCTACATACATATTGCTTTTATTTCAGAAGGGAGGGGACAGGAGGCAGCTTAACTACAGTGGGGTTGATGCAGATCTGTATGCAAATCGGCATAACTCAGGCACGCCTTAGATGTGCGGACTGCGTGCGATCTAGAGAAGTGTGCAATGTGTGCACAACGGCAGTTGTAAATGAATGCAGAGAAACGTCACCCACACTGGCGGATCAGGCCTCGTGTGTGCAGGGTTCCCTCTGTGCCCTGTAGCTGCGGCAGTGCTATCACAGGACAGTTACAGAGGATGGAATATATTTCTTTTCCCCATAAACTTTTAAGATAAAATATGGTACAATCACTTACATTCATTTAAATAATCCGATTAAAGAGCTAGCCCTAATTTCCTCATTATGGCCCCATCAACACAGCTGAAGCACCTGTCGAATCGCGACTTAAAGCGATTAATTCATGTAAGTCTTAAGATGTTCAATTTTGCCTAAGTCAATTTGCATAGAAATCTTAAATGCTGCCTGTATAATGTACACACAAGGTAATAGGTATTCTGCAGTGTAAAAGCATTTTGGCATTCAACACATCTTTCCCTGCACCTAATAAGCACTAAATTATGGTAAAGACCTCAGAAGGGCCCAGCAGTTCCAAACTCTGTAATTGGCCAACTCTACAAGAGGAATAAGTAATGACAAGACAGATGTCCCTGATATGCCAGCACAATGCTAATCAAACACCTGTGATTAGAGGAGGTAGAAGGAGCCTCTCTATTAATGCTAATCAGCAGTAATCATACTTTATCAACGGCAGAGCAAACAGGGTCCATTATTAGCATAGAAGTCTCATGTGCATCCTGAATCTCTAGTGTTTATATTTTGCTTATTATAAAACAAAATGTTTTCAATTACCTAAATCAATTCACTGCGGCACAATGGGCTCCATCTTTGCAGCGTCTTATGCAAATGTGAATGTGCCTCTAGTGAGCGTGGATTGCGGTTCACAACGGGACCTCGCATATATTTGTAGTTGTGTCTTTGCTAATAATTAAGCAGAGCTGCTGTGATATTAACCGTTATAGGAGCTGACGATAGCGCAGTGTGATTATATTTTTCCCTTCACACTTGAATGCGTCACGTGTACAGGCCGTTTATTTTTCTTTGTTCCGTGAATAGGAGACACTATGGACATGATTCAATTCAACGAGAAGCCCGCGTTATGTTGGTTACTTAACGCGGTTACTTACTTACGTTGGTTACTTACTTGGCACTTATGTTGGTAAGTGCGCTTAAAACTGGCTATTACGGTAGCCAAAATACGCGGATTTTAATATCTACTTCTATGGGATGCGTCTAAAAATCGGTGATAAAAATTCGCACAATTATCTTTGCAACCAAAATAATGCGGGCCTCGCATTGCATTGAATCGAGCCCTATGTATCAATTCTGTGCCTCTTTTGTCATCAAAGAACAATAAAAGCTTTAGGGCCTCCTCTAGTGAACTTCAGATCCACGTGGGCGTTGGGCGTGGGTCGTTGCTTAGACCGGCTGATTTGTGGCAAACCACATGCCGATGGTATTTTTAATGTCAGTGGCATTTTTTACTGCGATATGTTTCCAGCTAGAAAGCATTGTGTCATCTGGACAATCCCTACACAAGCTGAATATACACATTGTGTCACCTGGACAATCCCTACACAAGCTGAATATATGCATTGTGCCATCTGGACAATCCCTACGCAAGCTGAATATATGCATTGTGCATCTGGACAATCCCTACGCAAGCTGAATATATGCATTGTGTCATCTGGACAATCCCTACGCAAGCTGAATATACGCATTGTGTCACCTGGACAATCCCTACGCAAGCTGAATATACGCATTGTGTCATCTGGACAATCCCTACGCAAGCTGAATATACGCATTGTGGATGGGGAGAGGTATTAATATATATATTATATATAATATAATTGTACCGTATGGACTGGCGTAAGCACTTACATATGACAAAGCATTATGTACGACCAGAGATACGCAAGGAAAAGTTACAATAGGGTTCAGAACATGTAAGTCCGCTAAGTTACGTACGTGCGAGCGCAGTAGCAGGGGAAGTGCATTGTCCTTAGTGGTGTGTCACTTAGGTACACTTGTGTACGTAAAACAATCTTAAGTCTGGATCAGGCCCAATGTCCTTGCTTCATTAGACTTTTAGCCAGTTAGTCAATGTAGATTTATTGTGCCAGGGCTAACCTGCTGCAGATCCGTCTACACCCCCCAAAAGCGGCTTATTACACCTAGCCCAAGGCATTTTAATACCCTGGTGAGCTCACATTCAGATTCTTTTTATTTGGCTGGGGTGTCATTTATCCTATATGATTCACATGGCGCTGTCCATCATCATCAGTGTACAGTAGCAAATTAGAGAATATATATATATATATATATACATGCACACATATGCATAAGGCTTGTAGGTCTCATCAGCCTTCTGTAATCTGGGCTAGGTAGTGCTAAACTAACTTTACAGCATATTGTACATCATATGTTAGAGGTTCAAAGGAAAATGCAATACATATGTAATACATATGCTGAATCGTGGCCTCTGACACCTCCATCTATTTCCAGAATTTGCTAAAATGCAGAATTTTACACTTTTCCACCTAGCTTCATCTATATAGCACAGTACCTGCATAAAGCAACTGCTAAAGTCCAGGAACTAGCACAGTACTTGCATACAGCAACTGCTAAAGTCCAGGAACTAGCACAGTACTTGCATACAGCAACTGCTAAAGTCCAGGAGCTAGCACAGTACCTGCATTCAGCAACTGCTAAAGTCCAGGAACTAGCACAGTACCTGCATACAGCAACTGCTAAAGTCCAGGAACTAACACAGTACCTGCATACAGCAACTGCTAAAGTCCAGGAACTAGCACAGTACCTATATACAGCAACTACTAAAGTCAAGGAACTAGCACAGTACCTGCATAAAGCAACTGCTAAAGTCCAGGAACTAGCACAGTACTTGCATACAGCAACTGCTAAAGTCCAGGAGCTAGCACAGTACCTGCATTCAGCAACTGCTAAAGTCCAGAAACTAGCACAGTACCTGCATACAGCAACTGCTAAAGTCCAGGAACAAATTAGCTTGGAGGGGAAGGGTTAGACGTATTACGCTCCTGTCCCGGCGTAATTACACTCGGTTACGCCAGCTGAAGTTAGGGTAGCCTGTGTAACTGTATGTAATTACGCCGGGACAGGGGGAGTGTCCGGGGGAGTGCATAGTAGCTACGCTGGCCGTAAATACGCGAAACGGATCAGCGTAGCTCTGGATCAGGCCCCTAGTGTGTTCTAAATCAGAGCCCCCATGTTTGCGCATGCACAAAAGGCACGCATGGAGTACTGACGCTTTCTAATTGCGTAAATGGTCTGTCGTACGCAATCCTGAATCCAGCCGTATGTGAATGAAACACTAAGGGCCATATTTACTAAGCTGCGGGTTTGGAAAAGTGGAGATGTTCTCATACTAGAGAAAATGTGATTGGTTGCTATGGGAAACATCTCCACTTTTCTGCAACTTAGTAAATCGGGCCCTAAGACATTGGGGGAAAAACTTGGATGCCTAGGTTGTAAGATATGATGATGGATATTATAGCAACGCTTACAGAAAATGTATGGTAATACAATAATAATTGTTCAAAACCAGAAATATAATAATAGAGTTTATAGTAAGTTCAAACTAATATACACCTAAAATGTTATCTATAGTTTATATGGGAATTCTCTTCATACTCCTTAAAACCATAGTCTCCTTACTATGCAAAACCCTCCCAGTTCACATCTAGGTCAAGAATAAAGACAATCTATTAAACAGGAATCCCTTCATAGTCAGGCGTTTCATTAAACAAAGATAGAGTAAGGATTCTGTCAGCCACCCAACAGGTAGGCAGCGGTACCCCTGTTACACAGCCTTTAATGTTGGATAGTAAATGAACTGTCTGTAATGAAATGAGGCATAGTCTGAGTAGGGATCACTGTGCTAGTTTTATACTGGTATTACAGAGTCACGTAAGCTGGTCAACGTCTACAGAACAAGAAGCCCTTTGTTAGAAAGTGGATAAAAAAAGGAAGGCAAAATTATTTATGAAACTGTATGTTTTTTTCCTTTTAAATTGGCCCAAATCTGCATTGTGCACGTCAAGGAAAAATGTTTAAAGACAGCTCACATCAGTTGTGTTATAGGCATTTTACAAACACAAATGTTATTATGACTTCCCTGTGCTTACTTATAGCACAGTTTCCTTGTTCCGCTTGTGCCTCCCATGTGGTTACATGTCTCTGTTAATTGGAATGAAGTTTACAATCCATGTGATGGGTCTAGATTTTTACAATCAATGGGGAGAGCTATACAATCTGAGTTCTATTGTTTTAGCAGTGACAGCTGCAGGCATAAAATACAATGTTTTCATTTTTTTTGTATTTTTTTTTGCATGGGACAAACAAACCTACTATTTAGAAGCAAATCCAAGGACTAGCAACTGTAAAAGTGGTTGAGGGTCATCAAAAAACACTTTTTATGTGCAATGATTTATAAGCCCTGGATTCTATGTAATACTATTGTTGCACTGGCAATGATCCATCTGGTATTTATACTTTATTAAATGTTAATGTAGCGCTTTCAGGGCTATATGCAAGATTGTACGACTTGCATGACCAGTACGCAGTTGGCGTGGCTATCCTTTTAGGCAGTGCGTGGCCAAAGCACCCAGCATTTTCAAAGAGCGTTGTGCGTCTGTGGCCAGAAATGGCTATTTTAGAAACATAGATAGCTGAAAGCTCATTTTCGGCTGTCCCTATTTTGAAAAACATGGGTAAGTATGCTGATCGGCCTAAACCTAACCTTCCTCTTCTACAGCTCTAACCCATGCCTCGTAGCCTAACCCTCCATGCAACGCAGCCTAACCCTCTATGCCCCACAGCCTACCCCTTACCCTCCATGCCTTTCAGCCTAACCTTTACCTTCCTCTTATTTCTCAACTCTAACAAACTAACGCACAAACCTTAATCTACCTGCCGCAACCACTGCAGAAAGATGCTATTGGGAACAAGGAAATTGCTTCCTGTTCCCGATAGTAAATTTTGCAATTTTGTCGCCATTCAGCTGAAGGCTGTATCATGTTCAAAATAACGGCAGCCGCATCCCGGTGGCAAGGAGGCCATCCCATATAATTCTGTCTGTGTCTGTGTTCATTATCATGAAACCTAGTTTTCCGGAAACCTGCGTTATAATGATGAACAAGCCATATTGATACACCAGATCAGCCCACAAGATAGCTGCTTCTGCTACATACAGATACACCCTATAATCTGCAATCTATGATCTTGGAGGGATGGTTGTGAAATAGTCACCTGGTGCAGCAGTGTTCATGCCATCTGCCAAAGGGTCCTCCCGTTTTCCCTTACGTTCTTTAGCCACTAGCTCGGATCTGAAACACACAAACACAAGCATGAAGAAAATAAGCAGAAATAAATGAATTCTATTTGCAAAGCAAAACATGATGTGTTTTGCTACTAAAAGGATTGTTGTCAAAAATGTACACTTTGCTCTGATTTTACACAATATTTATTCCTGAAACTTGGGGGAATACAACAAAGAACACGGACAGACAATTGTTTTGTAATTAAATATAAATCTATTTTTAAATGCAACAGTCATTTTCTGTCAAATTAAATAAAAAGGGGACAAAACATAAAATGACCTAATTATAGACCATGGTCTGACAGCAATTAACATTTTATTCCCTAAACTAACACGACCCCTGGTTCAATAAAATTTACTTGTGCTTCTTTAGAGATTCTACTTAATATTCTCCCTATCATTCCCCTACTTCAGCCCTAACCCTAACCATAACCCTCCATTCTCCGCAGCCTAACCCTAACCTTCTCCTTATACCTGCCACAGCTGCTGCAGCCTAACCCTCATTTTCCCACGCAAGGAGGAGGGGACTCACAGGCAGGCCAGCATACTGCAAGTCTCTATGACTGCAATGCATTTCAGTCATACAGACTTATCATTAATCTGCAGGCCAGATACGTACATTAAGTATCGCTGACTCCTGTAGACAAGAATTAGTAGTCATTCCCAGATGTGATGGACTTTTTTCCAAATGGAATGCTCACTAAATTCAACAAAACTGCCTTTTTTTTTTAAAGAATATAAATGCTTGTCCAAGCACAGTTAAACCATTTTGTCTTTCATATAGATAAGAAATGTTGTGTATAAACACCATAAATAGAATCCCTGAAATTAGCGAAGTGTTTATAAATGTGTCACTTAGTTTAATGCCTCTGTGGCAGTTTTCTATCTAAGTGGGAGTAACAGAATTTAAACTTTATAACAAAGAGGGCTTGGAATGTAAGCTTATCTGTAAAATGTATATTTCATATCGAAGAGGAATAACCACACTTTAGAGATGAATTGCCCTTTATATCTATGTTCAAGAAATGGGGATAGTTCGATATAGCAACATGAAAAAGTGATGGAGGGCCAGATCAAGTGCACTTTAAGTACGATCATGTAGCGTATTTACTATGCACTGCCCTGGGCACTCCCCCTGTGTGCTCGTAATTTAGCAGTTTTACGACGACCAATCCCTACCTTAACTTTTCCAAGCGTAACCGCGTTCGTACGTAGCATCCTGACGGTCGTAATTGTCTAACCCAGCCCATACTGTGCAATTTAAATGGCTACCTCCGCCTCCATTGCGTAATTATGGCTAGCGTAAGATTGACACGCCTTTCCGTTCGTATTAATGAAATAGCGACGACCGACCAGAGTTACGATGCATAACATCTGCCGTGCACATGCTCAGAAACTTCGTAACTTCGCTGTTGTACTTCGTTCTGGATCTACCCCGGAGTTCTTAAAAAAAAAAAAAGAGTAGCTTGTTATATTGTTTATGCTTTTATCTATGCTTTTGTTTGTTTTGCTGTTCTATACCTTTTAATAGCCTTTTGGCTGCTGAGTGTATACTGAATGCTTTCTTTTTTTCTCTTTTTCTCCCTTTTGTTCACTGGCATTTAAGAGAGATTGTTAGTAGTTAGAAGCTTATCCCACCTGTACCTGACAGGGCTTAAGACTAAGGGAAAAAATGCACAAGGGTGCAGAATCCGATTCATCACATTAAAAGCGTGTGAATTGTTTAGTTTTTCACATTCCTCAATTCACAAGCTTGAACATATGGTGCAAAAATTACAGAAAGGTATTTCGATACACTGACACCAAACATGATTAAACAATGTTCCTGCCTGCTGCCATGCACTGATATGCGAGCTCACTGATATCTTGGGAGCCTCATTAATTTGGAGCTCGCCTCACAGAGAGATGTCAGTTTCCACAGCCGTGCTTTCACATAGTCTTTTTTTTTTTATATATATATAATGTCTCGTTGACAGAAGTTAGAACTTTTTCCATAGTAAATAACATTTTTGACCCAGATTCCTCGGCTCTCATTGTAAATTCTTTAAATGTTGATATAACGCATCGTATAATGAGTTCATAAACTGCTAAGTTCCGACTTTATTCTTTCAGTATAGAATCTCCTTATTGACGTATGACTTTATACCATCCATCAAAATGTTATAATTACTTAGACACCACTTGTCTCCAGTCTGCCAAATTTTTATGTTTAAACCCACGATGGCACTGAAATGTATGTATTTATATGGCATCTGCTATGATTAGAATGGATGTGGTTTGATGGTACCATGGTCTCGTTTGTGAAAGCCCATCGTACGGCAGCTAAAAGGAGATGACCGGAAGTCTCCATTGTAGAAAGCGGCGGTGATGCGACTCCTGCAGTCACAAAGAGTCATCCGCCAAAAGGCAAGTGTTTTAAGCTAACCCTACCCTTAACCCTTTCCTAACCATAGCCCGCCATCTCTCAAAGCCTTACCCTAACATATCCCTTCTTCAACAGCAACCCTAACCGTCCATGCCCCATAGCCTAACTCTAACCCTCCATTCCCCGCAGCCTAACCCTAACCTTTTTACCCGCAGCCTAACCCTAATTTGCCCACTGCAGCCTGTAGCTATTGGGAACGGGGAAACAGGTTCCCGTTTCACGTAGCAAGATTCTAATTCCAGATTGTTTCAAACAATGATAAAGCCACCACACAGCTGGCGGCTGTATCATATTCAAAAATAGGGCTGGAACGGCAACCACATCTATTATGCCAATACATAATGTATTGTATTGTAAATGCTACTGTTTTAGCATTTACTATCTCTAGAGGAAGGCTAGTCCAATTATCCACTACCCTTTCCATTCAATAATGTTTCCTCTAAATCTATTCCTAAAGCCCTCGTTCTAATACTTCTCTCTCCGTGAAGACCAACTCCTTCCTGTACACACTTAACATATGTGAGAGCTCCTATTATATTCCACCTCTACCTTCTTTCCTCTAAGCTATGCATGTTTACATCCTTTATTATGTAACAATAGCAACCATATTGTACTTTAGGCTACATTTATTTAAAAGAAAAAAAAACATATCCCATCTTTGCATGGGATTTCTCTGGGTGCTTAACCAAGTTCCACCCATGCTCCAAAAACAACTAGTCTCTGACAAAGCTCTAGTTTGCTTGTGTCTGTGTGGAAGAGAAAAGAGATTGTATATTCCTCTGGGGACAGGCACTGAGGGCCTGATTCAGAGGCTGAAAATAAGAACTTAAAGTTACACCTGGGCAAAACCATATTGATTTCAGGGGGGAGTCAAGTTAATTTTATTCTATGCATGCAGGGAGAATGCTTTGCTTTTACTTATTGCACACAGATACCTGATCAGCTTCACTTTTAAACTGCTAATTAGACTTGAGCTGGGAAACATCACCTTTTAACTATAATACTGTTGCAACAAATGAAATTTGACTCCCCTGAAATCAACATGGTTTAGCCCAGGTGTAACTTTAAGTTCTTATTTTCAATCTCTGAATCAGGGCCTGAATGACTAAATATACTCTGTGACTTGCAGGCACCACATAACCTGTAGAAACTATGGGACGGATCCAGACCTATGTTCGGTTTACATTTCAACACATAGCGTATTTACGCTTTCGTAATTAGTATGCACTCCCCTAGACACGCCCCTCGGCCGTAGGTTTTTTTTTTACGTAATTTGTTTTACGATAGCCAAACCCTACCTTAACTTTTCCAAGCGTGACTGCTGTCGGCCATAATGGCTGCACGTACTTATGCACCTAAGCACGCCCATACTGTACGATTGAAATGCCTCAGCCCGCCTCTGATGCGTCATTACGGGAGTCGTATGTCAGGCACGCCCCTTCGCCCCGTAGTTACGGTGTTAATCCTAGTCTCGTAAGTACGTTCAGAGTACATGCAAAACAGCGTTTTTACGACTATGGCGAGCGTAAATACGTTAGCGGTCGTAGGTCTGGATCTGGCCCTATAATCGTAGCCATGTAAGACAAAAGTGCCAACCACCAATCACAGTGCAGCCCACAATGCAAAAATATTTGTTTAAAAATACAGCAATTATAAATGAATGGTCTGGAAGGGCCGATATGCAAGCAGCCAATCATACGTGTCCATA
This sequence comes from Limnodynastes dumerilii, assembly GCA_011038615.1. Taxonomy (NCBI): domain Eukaryota; kingdom Metazoa; phylum Chordata; class Amphibia; order Anura; family Limnodynastidae; genus Limnodynastes; species Limnodynastes dumerilii. Next base: position 789,972 of record WWET01000001.1, on the reverse strand, counting down.
CACTGCTGCTGGTGTCCGTATCACCAGGCCTCAAGTAACTTTAATGGACATGCTTCCTTATTAGCCTAAATCTCATTGCTCAGTGTTGCATGCCCCTAGTCAGCCTATTGACAGAGACTCAAATGGAATAAAGTATAAGACTATATGCATAAATTAACAATGCAGAGGTCTAAAGTGCAAATGTTTGTAGCTTACTGTGAGCTGAACAGACATCAGTAGGATCAAGTAGGTCAATAGTCCTTTGATCCAACTGATTTCAAATGTGGAGATGACGGAAGTGAAAGTCTAGAATCCATTCAATATCCTAATATACCAACAACAAATGCATTAAAAGCATATATGTTCTTTTGACATGTTAAGCAGAGCTCATGCTTAATGCATGGAAACCCTATACAATATGCTTATGTATGTTTTCACTAACTTTTCAATGCAGCATTCTTTGAGTTCACTGGAGTCTATCTAAGAATTATGAACGTTCAAGACCTTGCAGCCAACCCTCCTCAACCCCCCAAAGAGGCTAGAAGCTCCCATTCACTGTGACACCCTGACCTATAGCTAGATGTAGCCCATTGCTTTCTGGATGACACTGCCTTCAATACAGACCTAGGAGTGGAGAAAATATTGGGAAAATGTATATATGCCAGGTGCAGCTACAGTTCTGCATGCCAGAAGTGGGAAATTGTGATTCTCTCATCCACAAGCCATCCAGCTATACATAATAAATGGAGCCTGTATCCTGTGGGGTTGCTAAACCTCTTTTACCACAACCTCGTCCCTCTGATTGGACCGTATGCAGAGCTCTGGCCGCATTGCGTTTGCGGCCGGAGTTTTCAGAAAAGTGCTATTGTGCATGCGCCTTAATTTTGTAATGTAATCTGTTACTTCTTGCAACGTAGATTGCGTATACGGAGCTCTGCATATGGCCCATTAACCACAGAGGATGGACTCTCTAGGAGAGAATGTAAACCCCTTTATACCCTCACCTATCTACATAGATTCCCATTTCCCCTCATCTTCCATCTGTATATATGTTATATACCTAGGGCCAGATCCAGAACTAATAATGATAGATTTATGGACGCTACGAACGCGAGTCTCCTATCAGTCTCTACTACACAGTACATGGAATTCTGCATCAATTCTAATCCGTCCAATGCAGAATTCTATGTGAAATTCTGTCTCCGCATGGAAGGGTGGACTTGCTCGGTGTGGGTCAATGGTAAGGACGACCCTTTTCCGAAAGAGCCGGTTTCTACTAACCATTTCCGCTTCTGCCCCACCGAGGAAAAGCAACTGAACAGCTCCTGCAAGAATCCAGGGTGGTGAGGTGTAAGTATTTATCCAACCCCAACCCTCACCTCATCCTCACCCTAATCCTCTCCTTCCATTACCCTAACCCTCTCTTTCCCGCAGTGATTCTAAGACTCCCTTCCCCGCAAACTGATCCTAAGACTCCCTTCCCCGCAGACTGATCCTAAGACTCCCTTCCCCGCAGACTGATCCTAAGACTCCCCTTCCCGCAGACTGATCCTTAGACTCCCTTCCCTGCAGCCTCATCCTAAGACTCCCTTCCCCGCAGCCTGATCCCGAGACTCCCCTTATACACTAACCTGTCCAATGCAGTGAGTCTGTGGTGGTGCAGCGGTGTGGTGGGTCTATGGCAGGTGCAGAGTTTCGGAAACAGAATGGGTAAGTTGTTAAAAATAAATTCGGCAAACTTACCTATCCATTAGTAAAACCTTCAAATTAGTGATATTTTTTAAATACACACAGTCATTTGTTTAGTTTTTTTTGTGTGTGTTTTTTCTATTGTAGAGTGTTTGATGTTTATTATCTGCACTTTTGATAGTGTTAATAAAATGTAAAGAAGAATAAAAGGGTATGTTATAAATTTGTTAAATAAAATATATCAACCTTTATTTAAATAACTGCCTGCCTTTATATTCGTTGTTGGTTTTAAATGAAGACATTGGCTATTTTAGCGGCTTGTGATAGTATGTTACGCATGGTATGTATTAGAATTTACAAGCTCCTTCAGTTTCAAAAGTGAAATGAGGAAAAAAAAAAGATTGGGTTAAGAAAAGGTCAAAAAATATCAAATGTAATGTAGTCTACTGGATGAGTATACTGAGTGCATTTCCAACATGATGCTACCACTTTCCTTAAAAGCAAAACCCATTTCCAAGCTTCTGGAAATTATAGCAGTAGCCTTGAAAATATATTGATTTTTGTTCCCTTTAAAACGACTTAAAAAACCATCAACTTTAAAATGAGCCGAAATAGAAGAAAAGATATATTGCACAATAAAATATGGAATGTGGGAATATGTATTGATGGCCATGTTTAGATCTTATAGGGAAGTGTACAATGTGTTAGCTGGAAAAGGTTTTTACTGTAAGATATCAGCAGACACATCCTGATGTACTGAACAGTACCCAAAAGAGATCGGGTTCTGTGTTGAATAGAGAAATACACATTTTCAGACATTTAGTCCTTCTGGATAGAAGCTGCGACATATTGGTGCTTATTGAATATTGGTTACTGTTCTTGCTATTATACATTCAATGGCAGAATGCTTAGTATGTTTTAAAAGGGCTTATAGAATGTTAATTATATTGAATATGGATTAACAAAACATAAATCTCTCTATATTCCATAGTGGCCACTAGAGTGCTCTCTTTACTTTATAGAGGTCATTAAAACACTCAGAATAAGACCTAGTGGCCGAGTCTCCCGGAATGTTTAGGAGACTCACAGAATTTGGCCAACGCTCCTGAAATCCCTGCCTCCAGTTCCTCTCTCCTGTCTATCAATGCTGTGATTCATAGTTCCAGATTTACTTAAGCTGCGGGTTTGGAAAAGTAGAGATGTTGCCTATAGCGACCAATCAAATTCTAGCTCTCACTTTCCTATTACATACTAGAGAATGTCAGTTAGAATCTGATTGGTTGCTATGGGTAACATCTCCACTTTTTTAAACCCGCAGCTTAGTAAATCTAACCGATACTGTTTCTAAGGATGTAGGGTGCTTGAGGACATAAATAACATCACTACAGCCGAATTATACGATTACACCCCATCCTTAGTAACACAATGGATTGCAGAATTGATAGTTAGGGGGAGAGATTTCAGGCAGCAATTTGCATTAAATCTCTCTAATCAAGCTCTACTCCCATATTGACATCTTTCTACCCTCCAAAAAATTGTTAACCATGGAATAAGATACTTGTCAGCAGAGTGAGTTCTGCATTGTATATTAGTCAGATGGTTCTTCACTGAGTTGAACATATCTTTAAATATCTTTTTATATTAAATGACAGATGGCAAACACTGACACCACCTTTTTCATACTGTACATTAAACCTAGGTTTATTTGTAGGGTTATTTTTGTAAATACATACCTCCCAACTGTCCCGATTCCAGAAGGACTGTCCCGCCCGCCTCACAATTTGTGCCAAGATATCAGACTCTCGGGACAAAGTTGTTTTTTTTGTTTTTGTAAAGCCCTGCTGCTGTATATTCTGCTGTATATGCTGCTGTATATTCTGCTGTGTATGCTGCTGTATATTCTGCTGTATATATATTAGTCAGATGGTGCTTCACTGAGTTGAGCATATCTTTAAATATCTTTTTATATTAAATGACAGATGGCAAACACTGACAACACCTTTTTCATACTATACATTAAACCTAGGTTTATTAGTAGGGTTATTTTTGTAAATACATACCTCCCAACTGTCCCGATTCCAGCAGGACAGTCCTGCCCGCCTCACAATTTGTCCCGAGATATCATACAAAGTAGTTTTTTTTTGTTTTTGTTTTTGTAAAGCCCTTCTGCTGTATATTCTGCTGTGTATGCCGCTGTATATTCTGCTGTATATGCCGCTGTATATGCCGCTGTATATTCTGCTGTATATGCCACTGTATATTCTGCTGTATATGCCGCTGTATATTAGGGGTATATATGGATGGCTGGGCATAATAATAAGGGGTAGATATAGATGGTTAGGCATAATAATAAAGGGGCAGATAAGGATGGCTGGGCATAATAATAAGGGGTAGATATGGATGGCTGGGCATAATAATAAAGGGGCAGATATGGATGGTTGGATATTTTAATAAGGGGTAGATATGGATGGCTGGGCCTAAATAATAAAGGGGCAGATATAGATGGCTGTGCATACTAATAAGGGGAAAATATGGATGGCTGGGCATAATAATAAGGGGTAGATATGGATGGCTGGGCATAATAATTAAGGGGAGATATGGATGGGTGGGCATAATAATAAAGGGGCAGATAAGGATGGCTGG
>WWET01000001.1:770030-785382 GCA_011038615.1 Limnodynastes dumerilii | reverse complement strand
AGAAATAATAAGGGGCAGACATATGGATGGCTGAATTAATAAAAGGGGCAGACACTAGACACGCAGCAGTGCAAGACACACCCACTTTCCCCAGACACGCCCCTCTACTATGTCTCAAAATTTTGTCCCTCTTTCCAATTCTCAAATGTTGGGAGGTATGGTAAATATTAGGTTACAGCATAAAGAACTTGCATTCTTTTGATTTCCCACAGTTGTGTTTGTTTATTGTATTTTATATGTATATTTAATTATTTAATAGACACACACACTACAAATAATATATATCTAAGTATGTTATAGATAGGCACGTGCTCCAGCACACAGCTAATTGAAAAGGACCAGCATTCACGGTCAGTTACTGATCTCAGACGCTGCTCTTGTTCTATGATTCACAAATTGATACTTGCTCAGTTAATTTAGAGATCACAGCAAGTGAAAGTCAGTGGATATCTCCAGACATACTGCTAATTATTAGAGTTGCTAATTATTACTGATGAAAAAAAATAAATGCAAGCAGTGAGAGTAATGAAAGATATTGAAATGCCCTTTAAACAACAAGTCATATGCAAACCAATAAATTAAAATGTACAGTTGCAAAGCCCCAAAAGTTCCCTTTAGAATTAGTTTTTTTATGCTTTAATACAGAAGGATAACATTACAATTATGTCCAGTTCTTTTACTATACATAACATCTATGCTTTGAGTGTAAAGAACATAAATATGCACTGTACTATTGTATAGCAATATACAGGACACAGGTAAACAGTAAGAAAATCACATGACCATATCATTGCTTTATGGGCAAACAAGCGGCACACCAGGTGGTGTGAAACTGCAACTCCCATCATGCAATGCCAGGCATCAGCTATGCCTAATGATGTTGGAGCATGCTGGACCTTGTATTTTCACAAGACCTTGCCTGCTTTAGTCCACTGTGTATGTATGGAAAGAAAGTCTCAGCCTCCTAGAATGTGAATCCTGGTAGACTGCGATCTGTCGGCGTTTAACGCATTCTCCACACCTATATGTAAATGAAGTGAGCAGACGCAATACGCCCTCTTGGCATATTAACATGTACAAGTTACACACTGTTCACTGCAAGGTGCTCACTATAGCACTGTAACAACTAACACAGTTTATTATGCCTGGATGCTCATAAACAGCAGGTGTGCTCCTCACATCACTTTCCTTTTTAACTCAGAATTTACGGCCCATAAATTAAAGATTATGGTTTGTCTGAGGTCAGCGGCGTAAGGCCGGCCGCCCGGAGGTAAACGTTTAGTGCCCCCTCCTCCCGGACATCCCAATGTCACGCTCGACGTGATGACGCCACATCCATCAGTATATGTGAGGGTGGAGATAGCAGCCTCAGTGGAGAGGAGAGGTCTGTGTGTAACCTACGTGGAGACACTGGACACCAGCAGTCCACTTCCTTCCCCCTCCTTATGTCTTCTGTAAGTTCATCCCTTCCACTTAGTGTGTTAGCTCCTGTGAGCAGGGCCCTCCATTCTAGGATTGTTCTCTCCTCCACCACTTACCCGTCACTTCGTACCCTCTTGTCACCCTCTGCCACCCTTTTACCCCATCCCCACCTGGTGGTTCCCTCTCAACCTCTCACTGCGCTCTATCCCCTGCTCCCTGATCTGCAAAGCTTGACACCTGGCATTTTGGCTTGCGTTCTGTGCTTGCTTCACTTTATTGTGTTTTTGAAATATTTTTATATTCATATTGTATTTTATTATGTACTATGCTGTCCATCCCTGCGCTGTATGTCTGTACTGTATTCTGTTGTATATTGTACGGCACTGTGGACATCTTGTGGCACCTTATACATAAATGATAACAATAATAATAATAACAACGTGTGCGGAATTCTTAAAGTTGGGTCCTGGCAACAAAAATGCATTCTGCAAACAGAACAGATGCTACTACTCAAGAACACAAAAGACAGAAGCCACTGGCAGTCAGTGGCGCTGCTTCAATGAGAATTCAAGGTGATGCTGCATGATAACACATTATTGATCAGGTGGATGTCTCTTGGTAACAGTGTAAGTCAGGAGGATGCCTTGAAACTTAGTACCCTAGGGACCTGAAACAGAGTTTTTAGGCACACGATGCACAATTGCTTTCCACATAGCTTGTGTCGTATGCAGAGCTGCAGCTTCTGCAACTCTAGATGAAATGTACAGAGGAGGTGCATGTTACAAATGTAATATATTTTCTGACTTAAAAGTCAAATGACACCCCCGCCTACTTCACGTATTTCAGACGTATTTTGGAGTAACGTAAATTTGGCACGCCTACACGTAAGTATTTACGTGACACATACGTGAATGGCCCATACGTTCACAATTACGCTACTTGAATGTGCGTATTTTCTATGGTGCGCATGCGCAGTGCGTTCTAAACTGCGATTTTACGTCTCCGCCACGCGTAAATTCGCTTCGAAGCGTTGTTCTGGATCAGGCCCAACGTCACTATGGCGACAATCACAAATTCAACAATAATACAACTGACACCTTAATATCGGCTATATCATTGCCAAAATTGTTTTAAAATAAATAAATATTATACTGGCAGGGGTGCCATGCTAAAAGCCACTGTATGTGTCTAACATGGTACCCATCATAATGAAGACATTAAGGAAACCCTGTCTTCCTTCTGCTGCTCCTGGCTTTCTTCTCTACTCCTCAACTCATCTGCTTCTACTGGCTCTATCCCTGCTCTGTTCCTCTCTCTACTCCCAGCTGCCTCTTCTGCTCCTGTGCTCCCCCGTTCTGTCAGCTTTGTCCTCACTGCTCTTGGTTCTGCTCTGTCCACTCTGTTCTCTTCTTTCTTCCTTTCTTTTTATTCTTCCTCTCCCGTTACTGAAGCTGGAATTGCTTTTCCAAGGCTTTTTTTAACTTCATTTGATGCCAATACAGCTCAAGTAAAGATGATTGCCATTCATCAGGCAAATAAGTCTATAATTCTTTAAGGATACTAAGGGGAATATGAATAATTCAGTATAATTCCTTTGCGTTACCATATGGCCATTTCAGAAAGGTCAATGCCACATTTTGGGAAATTGTAGATGAAAATAAGGCTTCTAAATCCTGTTGATGGTGTCATATGGATAGATGTATGAGGTCACCAATTCTGGACAGGTGCAAGTGAATACGCTTGAAACTAGCTAATTTATGTTGCTTTTACCGAGCATTGAAAAGTGGGTGATTGGAGCCGCGCTGCTAAACCCCCAGAACCGCTGCCTATGGTTATAGGAAAAGGGATTCCCAGGACTCTCAAATGATAAACCTTTACCTTTACCTTTCATTTATTGAGCATTGAATGCAAATTGTGTAACCCTGGCCTGGCATCACGTTGCAGTGCCCCATACCACCTTTTGGTCCCAAGGAGTAAAATTCACAACACAACATGAACACAACTCGAAAGGGTCCAAAGTTTAAAGCAGGTCATGTTCTGTAATAAATGCACTGCTAAGAAGCATACTACCAGAATGGGATTCTGGGACTGATTTGTTTACAGTCGTGTTTCTCCCAGTGGGGCCTTCTCAATGATCCACCGTCGTCTTCCAGGCCACCTTGATCTTTACCAGAAAGCCTGTCTGTGCAGGGGGGGAAGGTGATGTTACATTGTTCAGTCCAAACATAATAAATAATGCTCTGTAATGTCTGTCTCTTACACAGAGCAAATTGACAACTACCCGACAAGAGACTATATTTAAATCAATGTCTTGCTCGCTCTTCCTATAAAATTAAAAAAATCATTCATTCTGACTCATGAAGCTCTGCGATAAATCCAATTAATATCCGAAGTCCCAAGTCGTTCTGTCACTTGGGTGGACAAAAAAAACAAACAAACAATTATCTGTGAAGCTTTATAAATTCCTGAGAGAATTGTTAAAAATACAAAGGAAGAGAACGAGTAATGGTCAATATTAAGAGTTATTTATTGCTAAAAATATTCTAAATCCTAAAATATTTTCCCAGCATGGCAGATGTGTTCCATTTGTTGCTGTTGCTCCTACCATAAACTTGCCGCCTTTATGCAGTGTGCGTGCGTTACTTGTGGCACGTAACAAGTGCGTGCGTTACTTGCGTTACTTGTGGCGAGTGAATGTTTAGGGCCAGGGCTGGATTAACAATGGGGCGGATGGAACTATAGCCCCATGCCTACATCTGAAAACAGTCCCATCAAGAAATCCAGTTAAGATGACGACCAGTCATCCAGCTGGCTGCATAGCTTCCAACTGCTGCACTCTGTCTATGTTTTCCCATGCACTCTCCTATTGAGCAGATCTGGGGTGTCATTAATCTGTAAAATGGCCTATTTTGGAGCCATTGCATATGCTCTCCTGCAGCAGATCTCCCCATCATCCATGGTAGACCTCAGATGTGTCTCAGATGAGCCTTCAAGAAGATAAGCCATGTTAGTAAGCATATGCTCCTTGTGCCCTACTGGTCACACTAATGCATGGCTGGTCATGCCAACTCCAATGGACCCTTCCAGACCCGGGCCCATGTGACCCTTAATCTAGGCCTGTTTAGAGCGGCAAATAGTTTTAACTATGTTTGAATCATTATGCAGGCAGAGACTACCAACAGCACTCTAAACTGCAACTCCCATCAGGCATAGTTGATAACCCTGCAAAGCATGATGGGTCAAGTCATTACACATGACCTTGCTCTATGGCTATATTGTGTATATTGTAGTTCCAATATCCCGGCTCTTGAAATTAAAATATATATTTTCTTTAAGACTATAAAATAAAATAATGATGGTTGACATAGGTAACATCTTATATTCTAACATCGTTTATAGAAGTACAAGCAACAATCAGTTGTGTGGAAGCTACTGCTGGTAATTTGCCACATGTGACTTTGGTAACAACTGAGTTCCCCCGTAGGTTGTCTATAGCACTGTGATAGCCCCTACTTATAGATTAAGTGGGGCATGGTTGTATATAGATTGTGAATATTGCTGATTTTGGGGACATAATCACCTTTCCTTCAGGCAATACATGTTCTGAGTGTCTTCTAAAAGTAACTTTGAGACAGACTGAGACCCTTCCAAAATAATTTTATAACTGTAAAATATGAAAAAAAAATATTGTACTCCTAGATTCCTTTCCCTTATATATCCGTACTCCTTCTGCTATTACTATCAATTCATCTAAGACAAATATTTTTCCAATACCCACTCGTGCGTTTTATTCACCTCCCAGCCTCGTAATGCCTTCATGTACTCACTGACATAGTCTGCCCTTCTGTGCTCTGTAATTAACTCCAATTACCTTTTCCCATAAACTTTCTATAATTACAGCATTAACCTATCTACTGATCTCTTGTCTCCTCAAAACTGTGGGCGTTCAGGCAGAGTGTTATTATGCTGTTACACTTATGCTCTTGTCATGTCTCAGTCCTCTCTACACTAACTAAATGGTGTAAAATAAGATGGGAATCGTGTAACATCAGATGTATGTGAAAGATCGACAAAATCCTAACCAATCTTGTGGTTTTACAGTGGCTTCTTATAATTTTGGTTAAAGCAGAGGTTCAAGTGGTTAGCACCTCTTCCTCACACTGCTGAGGTCATGTGTTCAGTTCCTGGACAAAGCTTTACCTGTGTGGAGTTTGTATGCTCTTCTTGTTTGGGTTTCCTCCCACACTAGCAGGTTATCTGGCTGATGCCTGTGTGTGTGTGTTAGGGAATTTAGATAATGGAACAGCAACTGATGTGATTGATTGGAAAATGCTAAGTAATATGTAATATATAAAAACATGTTCCTAAATAAATATCTATGTAACCTGCTAACAGATTGTGGGACCTGTTTTACATTGTGGCCCCTCACAGGTCCAGAAATTGGCACCTACTTATGTCTTGATGATGGTAATTAGAATCCTGGATGTAAGAAAGCAGAGTCTTTATAGTCTGGCTTCCACATTATAGGCCAAGCAGCGCTCCTTGTTTATTTGCATTTATTGCCATGTCACCCCCAAGCCTATAACCTATAGGAGGAACAAATGCCTCTTGGGAGAATTGTGGGACGTCAACTGTAATCATCCAATTCACCACCTAATAAACCAATCCTAAAGCTGGCCACACACTAGAGCATTTATTGGCCCGATTCTACCATTATCGTGGATCGGGCCAACAATAGCTTTAGTGTGTGCTACAGATGATTTCTAAAACTTTAGATTATCGTCCCAGAGCCTGTCTGGGACGATAATCTGATGGAAGGGAGTTCCTGATTGAGTTTTATTATCCCGAGGAGACGATATCTAGTAATGTATGGGCAAGTTCGATTATCGGACCTTGTATCTCCACCTCCTGGCTACAGTTTGGCAGACGGAGAAACTCGGAGGTGCCACTCACTACTGTCAGCCTGCCCTTTAGAAAGCTGCAGAACATCTCACACTGACAGCTGTCAGATACATAAGCTCTAAAATGATGAAACGTGTTTTCTTTTATAACAAATTATAAAACCAGAAATGTCCGTTACACATATTTGCCACTGTCAAGGCCTTCTGCCTATGGCGGTCCCAATTCTAACAATGAGAGCCCCAATGTTGGGTCACTTATATGTGTTTTTTAATTGAGAGCCAACTTACCTCAGGAGACACCCCTTAAAGCTTCCAAAATAGCTCATGTGGAAAGAACTCCCCCTCTCAGCTGCTGCTCCCAGACACGTCCCCAAACAGTATACACACAAAATGGAAGTTTCTCAGATCAATTTATAGGTAAATGCAAACAGGTGCATGAAAGACCAGGGGGGGTGACCTGCTAGCAACAGAAACACAGGAAAGGAAATTCCCCAGCAACACTGCCATAAGCAGAAAGGCCTTGACGGTGGCTGGTGGCTTATCATATATTTGCAAATATGTTTTATTATTTTTTATAAAAGACAACATGTTTGATCATTTTAGAGCTTATATACCTGCATTATGTAGTACTTTTACATTTTCTATGTGAACAAAAAGCTTAACTTCAAGCTGTTTGCTGTTCAAATATAATAAGTGGAAAATATACTATAAAATGTACTGTGCTTAAAAGGGACAAATTGCATACATTTTTATTTAATGTCTTTTAGTTTTAACTATGAGCGACAAACAGCAATCGCCATGGCCCAAATGTCAGGGTATTTAGGTTATGTGTGCAAGTTTGAAGCCTGTGATCTAAATTAAGGGTATTAAGTTTGTGTCTGTGAATTAGAATATTGTTCAAATATTACAATGTGCTAAAAAAAAAATAAAAAAAAAAATAATAATAATAATATATTTTGATTGTACAGATGTTCCATTTTTTTTATAGTCTATAACTAATAAGTGCTAAAGCTGTGCATATAATTGTCAGAAAAAAATGAATTGGAAATACAAAGCTCAGTGTTTATAAATATAACATTTCTATCTACCCTTTATCTAAGGTTTGCGGACCTCTATCGCACTCTGGCCACAATTAATTATGTACCATCTAATTAATGTGACCTTCACGCAATATAATGATACACTCAAGAGTAGTATTTGCAGATTCGCCTTATGAATGATTATTATGGAAACAACATATGTAGCTCTGAAGAATAGATTGTAACACAAGCACGTAAGATGAAAAGGACAAACCCTTTAAACATAAGCTGTGGTTGACCACCCCACAGAGGCGGAGCTTAGCATTGCTGGGCCCCAGAGCAGATTATAGTGGGGGCTCCATAATGCTGTTACCTCCTCCTGGTTTGACCAAGGTCTCAATTTGCAAGATAAGAATAGAGTCCCTTCTGCACATGCTCAGTAACTTATGTGAGGCATACGGTGTATCCCAATAACACATGTGAAGCAAAAGCTGAGCATAGAGGTTAGAGGCAGAGCCGTGGTTAGTAAATTAGGAAAAATAATGCCCCCCATTATGACCAGTATGACCTGAAAAATGAAGTTACTGGCACGCCACTCTAGCTTTATGTCCTGGGAGACGGCCCTAGTTATGGTCCTGGTGAGAGGGGTTTTAAGGAGTGATCTGCAGATTATTCGCGATGGAACTGGTTGCCATCGTCCCTGTTGTATTCTTTCTGCAGTATGCAAATAAACGTCAGTAATCTGCTCCTGGGCAAACTGTGTAGTGTTCCAATTCACTGAGCAGGATCTATGGGAAAAAAACGACGACATCCCGGGGGAAGAAATATCTGCAATAAGCAAGAACAGAGACTATAAAGGGCAAGGTTATCAGATATGATGTTTAATATTACTGAGGAGTAAAAAGAAAGGACATGATATTGAATATGAGGTGAAAATCCACCATCCTGCTAAATAAAACTTTCCCCAATAGCTAGATTTACTAAACTGCAGAAATGGAAAGCGGAGATGTTGCCCATAGCAACCCATCATATTCTAGCTCTCATTTTCTTATTACATACTAGAGAATGTAAGCTGGAATCTGATTGGACGCTAGGGGCAACATCTCCACATTTACTTTTCAGCAGGGTTTTCCAGAACCCTACCTTAACTTAACTTCTCCTCATGGATCACTGTCTATCCAAGATCCACACGGAACTGCTAATCGCCTCTCCCGACACTAAAGTAGCTTGTCTGGCCGGGATAAGGCATGCTGCTTGCTTAGGTCCCCTAATAACATGCCTCCTAATTGTCCCAATTCCAGCAGGACAGTCATGATTCTGGGTGATTGTCCCACTGTCCTGACTGCCTTCCAGTTTGTCCTGATAAGTGGGCTGCACTGGAAGCAGGGTTTTTTTGGTTAAATTTCTGTTTGATTTCCCCCCAGTTTGGGATGACAATGGGGTGTGGCTTGAGTGGTATGTAGGCGGAGCTTGGGTGGAATGGGGCGGGACTTATTTGTCCCGTTTTCCGGCTTCAACATGTTGGGAGGTATGTAATACCCCTTTTACATTTCCAGCAAAAACATACGTTAGACCTGGGTCGAGGCTCCAACGACCCGGGTTGAGATGTTATCTGAAAGTCCATGGGGTACTTTATCCAGGTCTAATGATCCGGGATTCAGACCCAGGAGAAAAGAAGGGTTTTTTCCTAGGTCTGACCCAAGTAAGGGGTCATTGTGAAAGGTGAGACCTGGGTTTTTCAACACAGGTCTCACCTAAACAAACCTGATTGGAGGGATTTATTTACTATGGCAATAGCAATCAAGTATCTCACTGGGAGCTGTGTGCAGCCCATCACACTGTCAGGGAAGACCCGGGCCCTGGAATTTCCCTGGTCAACCCTGCATCATCCCAGGATCTGTGATAAGATCCGGAATATAGCCTGGGCAGGGATGAGAATGGGATATTACTTTATACTAAATCAGGCCTATTCATCTTACTTTGCCACTGTGCTACAAGCTGTCCTTAGCAGGCATTAGCAAGCATTAGCTGTATTAATTTGGTCCTGGGGAGACGTACACCAAAGATTCTAGCATATGCAGTCACAGCGTCCAAACCACTCAGAGAATTTTCTCTAATTCGCATATTAACGGCATCGCTATTTAAAGGCATCCCACCATCAAAGCAGCAATGCCCTTGTACTTAGCCTTGAATGTGTTGCATCTCGGGTGAATATATAGAGTATATAGGAAGGGTATGTATGTCATGAATGGTGAGCATATCATGTGGAAAATATATGCAAGAAGTGATTTCACAGCTCCGTGTACAAAAAAGCCATTTACAACTAAATTAATGCTCTGAAAAAGATGCAAAAGTGAGACAAAGGGAGACTGATTCAACAAAATAGAATTCCCTGGAGACGATCGAAGAAAAGATAATATTTTGCATAAAAAAACTTTAAGTCACAATAACATCAGACAATAAAAAATCCTTGAGGCAATGAAGTATAAGAGGTGATTGAAACATTATTTCTGAACACTTCAGCTGGCCTTAATTGTTCAGCAAAACAGGTACTAGGTCATTAATTATCCAGCATAAATACAATTTTTCAGGATGAAAAAAATAAATAAAATACAAACGTCTCCATTTTAAATGGGAAAAAAAAGCCTCAGTCGTATCCCAGGAGTAATGTTAAAGATTCAGAAGTCAGTGCTAGGAGGGGGAATATAGATAAATAATTTAGCATTGAGAATAACTAAAAAAAACTGTCAGTCTGCCAGCTTTAAAGAGAAATAAAAAGGGTTTACAAGAATCCTAAGAGTTTCTACAGAACCCCCAGGGCTTTAGAAAATAAATCTAGAACAAGAAAAGAGTTCAAAAGTATTGTGCTCAAGTAGATTCTAAAGACGCTGATTAAAATGTGAGAACAATGGAACATACATTAGCAGAAAATGATGCCGTTCCATCAGGACTTCCTTTAAATATGTATCGCTAATTTGCTGGCAACTATATAAAAGAGCATTTGGTTATATAAGGTTTTTCTCTTTCAAAGACAAATAATACTTTACGCTTGCAGTCAAGTTTGTATTCTTCATCCTAAGCGCACTTAAAGACAAATTACATATTTATGTACAGATGCTGTGCGTAACGACAGAAAAAAAGCTTATTTTTCATCGTGAAAATGGGTAAGATGATATTATTATAATTTATGCGTGCTATTTATCTGTGTCTCAGAAAAGAGGGGGCTCTAACGTATGAATAGCGGAATAAGTCCCATATAGATCTTCTAAGATCTTCTGGAGGGAAGAAATAGATGGCGAATGAGCCCCTCTTGCCCTGCAGTGGGACTGTCCCTATTAGCAGGCCAAAAAAAGGGCAGGGCTTACAGTGCCATTATGCTCCACCCCTTTTGAGGTCCGCGAACAAGGACAGTTCAGTCAGGTAAGTTGGGGGGCCCATGTACAAATCCTGCACAAGGGCCCCCTCACTTTTTAAAACGCCCCTGCTGGGTTAGTTAAGGGTTAGTGGTTAGTTAAGGAAACCCTATTGAACTCTTAAGTGCCAAAAGGTTCCTAAAAACGTGGGGCGGGTTGGCGGCAGGTCACATGAGTCAGGTGCAGATACTTATTCTGATCTGTGAATACGGTCCTAAGGCCCTAATTCTCACCCAAGCAGCAGAGGCTTCTTAGGTGCGTATTTTGGTGATTTTTTTGTTGTTGTGTGCATGCGCAGCCCTTAGGCCCTAAAGACGGCACGTCGTTTTTAAGGTACGGGGAGGCATGCCAGCAGGGCTGTGGCTAGAAATATTAATGCCAGGGGCCACAAGGAAAAATGGAGCCCCAACCTTATATTAATAACCAGTTTAACCTTTAAAATTAACTTACTGGTGCCCCATTTGGGATTTGCGCTCTGGGCGACCAACTCTATCGCATAATCCTAGTTACGACCCTGTGTATAAAGTTAGGTAAAGTCGGAGGGGAGAGAGATGTAGATCAGACTGGGAGGGAGGGCTGGGGATTCCCTGTACATATTCTCATACACGGTTAGTTACAGTTAAGTGTGAATCCGGTCCAAAATATGGCCACTAGAACAATAGTATATTAGTAAAAGTAAATTTAATTAATTAGACTTATTGGACAATAGATGTGGATGAAATGAAGTTTTTTTTATTTTTATTCTTAAATCTTCTGGAAGAAATGCCCAAAATCAAGGATTTTGTAAAACTGCACATCAGTAAATGTACCTCTTCCTGTGGATTTCATATTATCAAGGTGTCTACCTTAGAAATGTGTATCATTATTATTCTTTTTATATTGACTGAAGGATTCTGGTTAGAGGTAGAATTGGACGCCCACATATGTGTTCCATATATTTGTATATTCTATAGCCTGTATGCAGTACAATGTTAAGACTAGGGCCGGAACATACTGCGGTTGTATCTCCTCCGCAGCAGAGTACAGTGTGATACTATATTCTGTATGTGTGAGAGTAGTTCACTCCCCTCGTATGTACAGCACTTCTGTACCCTGGACTCTACCTTAACCATGACACAACCGCCCCATGTAAAATGGGGACAGTGGATAATGAAGGATCGTATGTAAGTGCTTAGTCAAGCCCTTACTGTATAATTTACATACCTTCCCCGCCCATTCGACTTCGTCTTCTCTTCTTCTTCCTCCTTCTCCTCCTCTTCTTCTTCCTCCTTCTCCTACTTTTCTTCGTCTTCTTCCTCCTCCTCCTCTTCATCTTCTTCTTCGTCTCCTTCTTCTTCTTTGTCTTCTTCTTCATCTCCTTTTTCTTCATCTTCTTCGTCATTGTCTTCTGCTTTATTTTCCTCTTCTTCATCTTCTTCTTCCTCCTACTCTTCTTCTTCGTCATCTTCCTCGATGAAGAGGAGGAAGAAGATGAAGATAAAGAAGAATGAGGCAAGACGAAGAAGATGATGAAGAAGACGAAGAAGAGGAGGAAGAAGAATACAAAGAAGATGATGAAGACAAAGACGAATTAGTCTTCTTCTTGTTTGTCTTATTTTCCTTCGTCTTCTTCCTTCTCCTTTTCTTCTTCTTCCTCCTCCTCTTCTCCGTCTTCTTTGTCTTCTTCTTCTTTGTCTCCTTCTTCTTCTTTGTCTTCTTTCTCATCCTCTTCTTCTCCTTCGTCTTCTTCCTCCTCCTCTTCTTCTCTTTCTTCTTCATCTTCGTCTTCTTCTTCGTCTTCTTCCTCCTTCTCCTCTTCTTCTTCTTTGTCTTCTTCCTCCTCCCCTCTTCTTCGTCTTCTTCTTCATCTTCTTCTTCTTTTTCTTCATCTTCTTCTTCGTCCTCTTCCTCCTCTTCTTCTTCATCTTTTGTCGACAAAGATAAAGAAGAAGACAAAGATGAAGACGAAGACAAAGAAGACGCAGAAGAAGTCGAAGAAGAATCTCCTGAGGAGGAAGAAGATGAAGAAGAAGTAGGGGAGGAGGAGGAGGAAGAAAACAAAGAAGAAGAGGACAAAGAAGAAGAAGAAGATGAAGAAGATGAAGAAGAAGAGGAGGAGAGGGAAGAAGAAGAAGAAGAAGAAGAGGAGGAGGAAGAAGACAAAGAAGATGAGGAGGAGAAGGAAGAAGACGAAGAAGAAGAATCAGAAGAAGACGAAGAAGAACAAGGAGAAGTACACAAAGAAGAAGAAGACGAAGAAGAGGACGAAGATAAAAACGAATCATGCGTACAAGACATGCACATGGTGGGTTGTCACCCCCTGCCGTTGAATATCTAGAATCGTTCATAGTGCATTCCGATGCTTGTACTTACAGGATCAGAATGCATAAATATACTGTTTTGCATAACTCTGGATCTGGTCCTATGCCTTTAATAAACATTGCTTGACATTGGTTTGGCACAATATTTCAAACCATTTTCTCGGATGGGTGTGGGTCTCCACTTCCAATGGGCCGTTCTCTCCCAGGCGTTTCCGAAATGCCTGGGAAATTGATTGCTTCAGCCTTGCTGATGAGTATCAGTGAACAATGAGTATTGCTATACCCCCAACCATTCTCCTAACTCTTACACCCCTAACCCTCCTTTACCTGTAGCCTGAACCTAAACCTCCCCTCCCTGCAGCCTGACCCCAAGACTCCCCTTCCCAAAGCCCAACCCTAAAACTACCTTCCCCGCAGCCTTACCCTAGTACTCACATCCAGTCTGGTGTGTGCAGAGGAAAATACTAGTATCAGACTGGAGACTGCATCCCTTCTCAAATATACTTTATTAATTGTGGTGCAATACGTTACATATTGTTTGCATTATTCAGAAAAAATATATTTATTTTTCTTCATTCTCACTGATTTAATAAATGCGTGCCTGAAAAAAAAAAAAAAATTCAATTATAAAATTTCAGCAACGTGGATGCACAACTAAAGAGTTTTATAACAATAAGATCTTAAAGTCATTCACCGTGATTACAATATGAAACCCTTTTTCTTTACTGGGAGGTTTGGCATTTCCTGAACTGCAAGTGACCACTACGGCTCAAATAATGCCACTCGTCATTCTTAATCTATCCACACTTAAGTAGAATCAGCAAGAATAGTTAGAGGGACAGACAGACAGCAAAGAGGTGTCTTGGCAGGAATGCAATCTAGCCGAAGAAATCAATAAGTCTATATCAGTATATGTCTAGCATGTGACATGTACAGCGCAGTAATTATGAACGTCTGTTCTCACCGACATGTCTCCGAGGTCTATATCATGTGTACTATTCCTGCACAGAAAGCGGCCCTGGGGGGGTTTTATCATCTGGTTAATGTCTTGCATCAGGGATGTGTTTCCTTTGGGGTCTTTAATTGAAGTTCTCACCCTAAGTGGCGGTCTTATGAAGGACATAACACATGCTGCGCACTGTGTGGACACCTGACATTGTCCTCTGTGCATGTCAGCTGAAAATAACTGCAGTCAGCAATTTATGCAATATATTTAGTAAAGGCAGAAACAGCCACTTGTGATGGTGTAATATTGTGTGTATTATATAGAGAGACCGGGACAGGAATAGAGCTATCCCTCCTCTGTCTGTCTGGTCCTTTGCTTACAAATACAGAAAAAAAAATATATATATATACTTCCCTTTCCATAACTTCTAATCATCAACCTCAGAATACTTTAGAACAACTTAACTATATTATATTCTCCTTTTGTGTTCAAAGTGTTCCAGTAGTCCCCTAAAGTGACACACAGCCGTGCCACCAGTTCACTATATGTCCCTCTGTAGAGCCAGAGCCAGAACAAACATAGATCCTGTCCCAGGTAATCAGTATGTACCCCTAGTACCCCCCCCCCCCTATAAGGAGCACTGCTCCTTATATAACTGAAGATATTAAAACAACAGGAACACTTCTAAAGGTATAGTACAGACTATAGGGCCCAGTTACTTGCTATAGGGACACGTTCCTGCATATCTCGCTTGCACTGTGCATATTTTAGCCAACATCCAATGGAAGCACAGACCTCCCTCCACTTGTCTCTGATTGGCTCGCACTGCCTGCTCAGATGGCATTAGCAAATGTGCTAATATTATCAGGGATTATGGGCCGTATTTGGTCTTAAAGACCGCGTATACGCAATCTACGTTGCAAAAGGTAACGTAGATAGCATAACGAAATTACTGCGCATGCGCAGTACTTCATATCGGTAAACTCCGGCCGCATATGCATCACAGCCGGAGGTCTGAATACGGCCCTATAACTATTGTGGATGCATGTTGTGCAGCTGCTAAGGAGCCCAAAGAAGAGAAGGGCCCTTACCCTGAACCCATGGAGGATGCAACAGCAGTTCCTACAGTGCTAAACTGTAAGAGACCAAGATATAAAGATATAGGGCCGTATACACAGATCTGTGCCGTGCGTATTTCAGGATCGGATTAACTAGGCATGCGTAGTAATAAAACTTACGCTATTTACGTACACACGGAAGTCCATTAGGCACGTGTGAATCGCATTTGGGGACATACGTGCAGGGGGGGGCGTGGTTTTTATCTGTACGGACAAAGTTACGTGAAAGTGGG
>WWET01000001.1:758947-769996 GCA_011038615.1 Limnodynastes dumerilii | reverse complement strand
GCATTTAAATGACCATTTGAGGGCGCGGTTAGTTACATATGCATGTGCGTAAGTATTATACGCACGTTAATGCCCACATAGAGGTAAGGGTGCCCTGTGGAGGAGTACGTCACTGAAAACCCATCCGTATGAGGGGAGTGTCATGGGTGTTACCTTGCGTATAATTGCGTACCTTTAACTAACGTATCTGTGAATACAGCCCATAGACCACACTCAGCAGATAGGTTGTTGCTGACAGCCTAGTGCTGCCCTCTGCTGGAAGAGGGAGGAATTAATCTGACAGTTTTGCGTTGTCCGTGCTTTGCAAATGCTATCTCAAATTGCCTGATCTCCCCATTTCCCCCATCCAAACGTGTGCTGGTGCCCTTGCTATGGGTTCAGATGTTGCTTACTTCTGCCCCTTTCTGGAATTATATGCCCAGTAAAAGGAAAAGTTGGCTGACTCTACTTCGCAATGACAGCTATCAGTGCGGGGAATCCCACCGCTCTCCACCCGCCTCTACGAAATCTTGCTCTTCATATTTTGGTAAACTGAGCCTTCAGGTTTGTTCATTCATTTACACAACAAAAAGTATAATGTCACATACTAGATAGAAAATATCCCCCTTTGTGTCCTGGCAAACAATAGATGTTTATAAAAAATAAATAAAATAAATGAAGCTGAGCAGTTACAGTTTATAAGATTACCGTTCTAGCATTTAACAGATTAGTTGTGCAATTATCTGAGTGACAAGTTAATCCTTAATGGTAACTGCACCTGTATCTTTCCTTCCTCTCCCCGTGTGAACGTTGGTAATTGTGACAATACGTTTTTTTGTTTTGTATTGTTTCGGAATGTTTATAAATGATCACTTGGTCATAGGTAAGGGGACTGGGACAAACTCCATTCGCTGATAGCGCAGTATTTGTGTCATCTAATTGACCAATGTCTCTCTCCGTCACATCATGTGACCACCATGATGAATTGTCATAGGCCATATCTTTCCAGGATGTGCAAAAACTTGTATTATAATAATGGGCCAGATCCAGAACAACGCTTGTGAGCGAATTTACGCATGGCGGAGACGTAAAACCGCCTTTTGGTAAGTACTGCGCATGCGCACCATAGAAAATAAGCTCAGTAACGTAGCGTAATTGTGAACGTATGATTGGCGTAGCGTATTTTTGAACGTAAGAGAAATTCACGTATGGTTAACGTAAATGCTTATGTGTGGGCGTGCCAATTTTACGTGAGTCCAAAATACGTCTGAAATACGTTAAGTAGGCGGGGGGTTGTATTTAAAGAGTACAGTATGGGTGTGCTTAGCTACGTAAATACGTGTTGCCCATACGTACGTGTGCGTATCACTGCGGTTACGTTGGCAAAAGTTAAGGTAGGGTTTGGAAAGTGTATCTTGGAAAAATACGTACATTCAAGGGGTGTGCCTAGGGGAGTGTATAGAACTTACGCACACCAAAATACACTACGCGAATATATGTACGGCAAACGTAGTTCTGGATCTACCCCAATGTGCTCAGTGTCAGAAACTAATGCTGTTCATTCTCATTCTGGGGCCTGTTTGTAAGGAAGTAAGTCCTGCTTAAAGAGCAGTCTTTACAAGAGAAAGGCCATTCATGCACCCATCGATTATCTGGCGAATGGATAAATAATGCTGTTAGTCAAGGGATTAGATGGTCAGGTAGATATTGGATGCTGGATGTAACCAATCCCTCAAACAGCAATATTTTCAGTCATTTATCCGCCATTGCCGGTAATCGCTGAAATAGAATACAATCTGGAAGATCATACAGATTATAGTGCCGTGTATGGTTGGTTTAAGACATAAGTATAAGTAACTACCGTTACCTGGATATTCTAAGACTGAGGATTAGATTTACTAAACTGTGGAAAAAGCAAAGTGGAGATATTGGGCCGGATCCAGATCTATGCAAATAATACGCCCTTGTGCGTAGCGTATTTATGGCAGTGCGCCTACGAAGCACTCCCCTAGGCCTTCCCCTCGGTCGTCCGTATCTATGCCGTCTTACGCTGACCAAACCCCGCCCCAACTTTTCTGAGCGTAACCGCAGACGTCCGTAGCATCCATGCGTATTTACGCCGCTTAGTACGCCCATACTCTACGATTTAAATACCTCTCCCACCCACTAAGCGTAATTATGGGTTTCGTATGGCTGGCAAGCCCCTTGGTGTGTTGTTACTAAGCTGGTACACTCAAGGCCCATACGCTCAGCGTTTCTTTGCGTAACATCTGCCGTGTGCATGCGCAGTAAGTACAAATAGGCGCTTTTTACGCTTACGAAAAGCGTAAAAACACAGGCGTGGTAGATCTGGATCTGCCCCATTGTCCATAGCAACCAATCAGATTCTAGCTCTCACTTTCCTATTACATACCAGAGAATGTCAGATAGAATATGATTGGTTGCTATGGGCAACACCTCCACTTCTCTTATTCCGCAGTTTAGTAAATCTAGCCCTAAGTATTGCTGCATCTGTAAGGTATAAAGAGATGGGAATAAAATGTCTGTGTTGCTTGTGGTTTCATGTTATGTGAGTTATCTACTCACAGAGCAGCAATGCGATGGGTCTGCTAGTGAGAGAACTGTATAAATGCAAATCACCCACTGATTTATAGATCCCATGGCGGAGAGAAGAAATAAAAAAGAATAAGCACTTAAGCAATACTTTACATGAAAGCAATGCGGCCGATGATTTATTTATCTTGTAGGTTTAATTAAAACCAGAAATAAATATATTGGTAAACCCTAAGCAAGGGAAATGCATGGGACTAAAATAACAGAAATAGGGAGACAGTACTGCGCAACATGAGGGGGCAGCACTGCATAAAGCTAGGGAGGTAGACTGCTGTATGATGATGTAGGGGGCAATGCATTATGTGATATTGTGTGTGGGGGGGAGTGCAGTGTATGATAATAAGAGGTGGACAGTGCACTGTGCAATGATGTAGATAGGGGGGCAGTGCACTTACATGATGTGTAGTGGGGGCACAGTGCACTCATGAATTGCACTGCATGAAGATGTGTGTGGGGGGAGGGCAGTGCACTGCGTGATGGTGTAAAGGGGGCATGCACTACGTGAAAATATATGTGGGGGGGAGCGCAGTGCAATTCATGATTATTTAGGTGAGCAGTGCACTGCATGATGGTGGGTGTGGACAGTGTATTGCATGTTGGTGGGTAGGAGGTAATGCATGATATGATAGTGTAGAGGGCGCTGCGTGATGGCGTAAAGGGGGCATGCACTACGTGAAGATATGTGGGAGGGGGGCAGTGCAATTCATGATGATTTAGGTGGGCAGTGCACTGCATGATGGTGGGTGTGGACAGTGTATTGCATGTTGGTGGGTAGGAGGTAGTGCAATGCATGATAGTGTAGAGGGGGCAGTGCACTGCATGATGGTGGGTGTGGGCAGTGTATTGTATGTTGGTTGGTTGGGGCAGTGCAATTCATGATGGTGGGTGTGGGCAGTGTATTGCATGTTGGTGGGTGTGGGGGCAGTGCAATGCATGATGGTGGGTGTGGACAGTGTATTGCATGTTGGTGGGTGGGAGGTAGAGCAATGTATGATAGTGTAGAGGGGGGCAGTGCACTGCATGATGGTGGGTGTGGGCAGTGTATTGCATGTTGGTTGGTTGGGGGCAGTGCAATGCATGATGGTGGGTGTAGGCAGTGTATTGCATGATGGTGTAGAGGGGGCAAAGCACTGCATGTTGGTGGGTGGGTGCAGTGCACTGCATGATGGTGTAGAGGGGGCAATGCACTGCATGTTGGTGGGTGCAGTGTTTTGCATGATGGTGTAGAGGGGGCAATGCACTGTATGTTGGTGGGTGGGAGCAGTGCACTGCATGATGGTGTAGAGGGGGCAATGCACTGCATGTTGGTGGGAGGGAGCAGTGCACTGCATGATGGTGTAGAGGGGGCAATGCACTGAATATTGGTGGGTGGGAGCAGTGCACTGCATGTTGGTGAGTGGGAGCAGTGCACTGCATGATGGTGTAGAGGGGGCAATGCACTGC
This sequence comes from Limnodynastes dumerilii, assembly GCA_011038615.1. Classification (NCBI taxonomy): domain Eukaryota; kingdom Metazoa; phylum Chordata; class Amphibia; order Anura; family Limnodynastidae; genus Limnodynastes; species Limnodynastes dumerilii. The sequence goes on along the minus strand of WWET01000001.1, from coordinate 765,961 downwards.
ATATTGGTGGGTGGGAGCAGTGCACTGCATGATGGTGTAGGGTGTGGTGCACTGTTTAACACTTTGATTATAGAAACAGGTCATTTATTTAGTGTTTCTCTCCTGCTCCGGAGCAGATGTAAGGGCTCATCATGGCCTGGCATTCAGCAATATGTATATTTCACATGCTGGGTACTCTTACTAGACGGTGATCTATGGACACGTATTCGGCAAGTAATTCGTTATTTTGATAAAAGAATGGCTGTGCTCTAAATATCTGGCTTTATGAAGAAGCAAGATAGCGGTCACCTATTTATCCTGCATATAAGGTTCTATATATACCACTTCTTACCTTACTTTTATACCATTTTTATTGTTTCATAATTTAACCCACTTTCAAATTCATGACGTGTCCAAAATGAATCACAGGAATATTAAAAGCGTGCAGACGAGGAGCATAAAAGAACAGTAAATTTATAAGAGCCGTTAAAATGTAACAACAATAAACAACGCGATACGCTAGAAAGCACGGAAATGCCGCAACATCCTGCTTCGATCAGGGTTTTCATATATTATATCCACCTGTTCATATTCCTTTGCACTCATTTAGTAAGCTCCATATTTCCTGATCACAGAACGTAATTACTGTAATTTCTCCCACCTTGCATAAAGCTCTGGTTTAGTCCACAGTGACTGTTTAATCTGCTTTTATTCATTTCCCCCAGTCAGCATTTATGCTCTGTGGCTCGAAATAAAAACGTGTTTATATGGGCTACAGCCAGCTATGGAAATAAAAGGCAGGATGTCTAACGTGTTTTATATAAGGAACCAGGAGGTTCATTTATCGTTATGGTACAGCGAACCAATGCAATATATTAGTCCAGGTCACAAGGAGTCTAGCATTTGTAGGCAGTGTCCAGGCCTCCAGTTGTCCTCTTTTGCAGTACAAAGTCACTGCGAGAGCTCTGTCTTCAGGCTTCTTACCGCTGGAGACGGATCTACTGTTGCGTCTGGTCATCACCGGTGAGCGGTAACTAATGCAAGTCCGTCCTAATCGAATGGTGATCCTTCTAACAAATAAGGTGTATAGCCAAGCTTAGCCATAGACAACATTGTCAGATAACATCCGCGCACCAGATTTTACGCTACGAATCTCCTGGCAGGGCCGCCAACAGTCGGGACTACTGATAGGGGTCCCGCCATCATTACCAGGCCAATGCGCATAATAGAATATCCCTGTTCACCGCCAAATGCTAACGCAGATCTGTGGGGCCCCGCCCATGTGACGTCACTGATCGCGTCACACGGGGGCCAGGGCACAACAGATACCCCAGGCTCCATGAATTCTGATGGCGACCCTGTCTCGTGGGGTACGTAACTTAGTTCTGTACGCTAGAAGATCTGTTTGACAGGATGGTCCATTCCAATGTATTCTGCACGGAAGACTGCATCAGGCGGCTGGATTCTGATGCGGAATTACTTGTACTGCGCATCTTATGCATGGAACGTATGTAAATCGCTTGTCTTTATTAAGTCTGGATCCAGCCCAATTATGTCTTCAGCACACAAAATGCACAGCCAAAACATTTCAAGGGCCGCATCCATTGCACTTTCCCTGGTGACAAATGGCAGAATTATTCCTCATTGTACAGCAGGATTAAAAAAATCTATGAAGGCCATCCATCCAAAACTCCCAGGTAAGAGCATCCGTGCAGACATTGACGGCAGCCTTTCCCTGTGTGGTCACACGCGTCTTCTTTCTAAACCACTTCCTTTGAGACAATATTTATACTTTTTGTTACCCCAACCTGTTAATGTTTCATAACCGTTTATAAACAATGGGTTAAGATGTTTCATTATTTTGTAATAGAAGGTTTAAGTTATTTTGCTATTGTGGGTTTTTTATTTTATTGAGATTCACGTGGTTATTGTAAATATTTGTTCTGCTGGAGACAGTGCATAAGGGTTAGCCTACTTTACACCATCTTCCTTGGGTATTAGGCATCGAACGGGCCTTGTATGAAAAGGGACGTTTACTCCCAGACCAAATTGCCTTATTGAGGAGAAGCAATTGATTCCCAGGGTGAAGAGGCAGCGGCGAATGGTGAGTATTTCCCAACCCTTTCCAATAATCCTTACCCTAACCCTCCCCTTACATTACCCTAACCCTTATCTCCCCACAGCCTGACCCTAAGGCTCCCTTCCCCACAGCCTGACCCTAAGGCTCCCTTACCCAGAGCCTAAACCTAAGAGCCACCCCTGGCAGTCTGAGCTGCCCTAAGACTCCCCTTCCCACTGCCTGACCCTTAGACTTTCCTCCCCGCAACCTAACCCTAAGACTCCCCTTCTCGCAGCCTGACCCTAAGAGCCCCCCTCGCAGCCTGACACTAAGACTCCCCTCCCCCCAGCCTGACCCTAAGACTCCCCTTCCCACAGCCTGACCCTAAGACTCCCCTTCCCACAGCCTGACCTTAAGACTCCCCTCCTTGCAGCCTGACCCAAATAGTCCCCCCCTCGCTGTCTGACCCTAAGGCTCCCCTTTCCACAGCCTGACCCTAAGACTCCCCTTCCCACAACCTGACCCTAAGACTCCCTTCCCCACAGCCTGACCCTAAGACTCCCCTCCTCACAGCCTAGCCCTAAGACTCCCCTCCACTAAGCCTAACCCTAAGACTCCCCTCCCCGCAGCCTAGCCCTAAGACTACCCTCCCTGCAGCCTAACCCTAGGACTCACCTTATACTCATTTCCGGTCCGGCGCAGTGGCATTTACCGAATCAATGAATGGGTAATTATGACACCATGCTTTCCCATTCATTAAGGAAAATTTCAACATAGTAATATTTTCAAAACACAGGCAGACAAAAATGAGCTTTCTTACCGGAGACTGCATCCCATCTTCATCCCCGTGCGGAGCAGAGACCTATCTGCCTCATGAATTAGTAAATAGTGCTTTTCCTGGGTGCACTTTCCGTGCATTTCGATTTATCTAGCTTCCTTTTAAAGCCGTTTTCTCATACATCATATGGAGCACTTACACACTCCCCTGCTATTATTAACATTACTTTCCCATACATGAGTGGGAAAACAGTGGATAGAAATATTGCGGAACTAGTGTTTAACAGCATAAAAGTACGTTACATTTAAGCATTTATTTGCTGTAATCCGGCTTAATGGGGGGAGGCCGAAGTACTATATTCTCATAAGGGTTTAACCCATTGGTGACATCGGGCACTCTCCTAGAATTGCAGGCTCCTGGAAGAGTATGGCAACTAATCGGTTAATCTCAAGCGTCCTTATGCCTTAGAAAAGCCTTCCTATGCTGCACTTCATTTTATGACTTCTGCATTGCGTCAGAAGAGAAATATTCACACTGAACCGCAGGGATTAAAGTCAGAGCTCTGAAGATGTGGGGAAGTCAGCTCACATCGGTCACATCCAGCTGTTTTCTTTTCTAACCCTTCACACCTGCTAATATTTATTATTTATTCGCCAGACAGGGCTAGGCTCTTCTTTTCTGCAATGTAAATCTTTAGGTTAAGCGGTCGGAGTATGTTGTTTCGTGATTGGTGTAAATAAACAAGTGTAAGTGTGCAACTGTTAAGAAACTATTGTGTGAGGGTTGGGAGAATCCCGGAATGATGACCTTATGTACACATAATGACAACCTCTCGCCAGGTCAGCTGACCTAGTCATTTCAATCAATCATTAAAGAGATTCTGGTTCCGCTGCGGTCAATCCATTGCAGAATATACACTACAATAGCTCTGCCTTTTGTATTTAGAGGGATTTTTTTATGACGTATTAGATTTTTTATTTTATAATTATTATTATTATATATATTTTTTAGTTTGGTTATTTTTTAAAACAATGTCAATGTAATACATAATGAAGAAAATCCTCAATAGAGGGGTCTACGATCAAGCCCAGCCGCCTTCTGCTACTCTGGATACAATCAATACACAGTATCATGCCTAACTAAGGACAGTGGGGCTGATGTAGAGTTAGCAATTATATAGGTCATGCAGCATCTATTATGTGTGTATGCACTTACACCGGGCAGGGCAGGGGCAAGTTGATATGTGGCCCTTGCATATTAACTTGTGTGCACACAACCCTGTTAGGGTTGCCCTGCACCATTCTCTGAAAGCAATGTGGCTTATGTCCAAATGCGGTGGGAGTCCCCGCACCGATGGCTGTCTATGAGAAGTAGAGTCAGACAAAAGTTCCTTTTCATCTGTCTCTATTTTGAATGGCAGCCATTTTAGATTTCAGTTTTATGAATGGGTGACTATGCGATCGGCATACTCACCAATTCATTTTCTGAAGCGCCGGTGAGTAACCTCTCCAGGGACTTTTATTCTTAGAGGGAGGGTCAGGGTTAGGCTCTGGAGAAGGGAGGGTTATAATCAGAGTGCAGGGGAGGGAGACTTAGGGTTAGGCTGTGGAGAGGGGGGGGGTCAGGGTTAGGCTGCGGGGAAGGGGGGGGATAGGGTCAGGCTGCAGGGAAGGGAAGGTTAGGGTTAGGGTGATCGGTGCTCCGGGGATCGATTACATTGCCTCTTCGAGGCAGAAGCAATCATTTTACCAGCCGAACGGCCCTTTCGAAATAGGACCGTTCTCGACGGGGACCCGCACCCGTCCAAATGCGTACGACACTTTATCGCACGCATTTCAGTATACACGTTTTGTGGACATGCACATTGCTTAAAAATAACCTAAAATAAAAATGTTTGCGTTCACTAAACAACTCCCAGTTTCTGTATTAGCACCTAAATTCTCATGACACGTGCATCCTATTACTGGGACCGGTAACTACGTCCTCCCTGCTGACATGTGGATTGTATTTACTGGTATACATGCCAGAATACACAGCTGGCATATTTTACCAATGTGCCTAACGCTTGGTTTAGCTGTATTTCCTCCAGCAACCAGTCATGTCCTAACTGGCACAATCCTGTTACAAATATACACAGCTGGTATACGCCATAAAGGGCATAACTGGAAGAAGAGGGGGGTGTTTGCTTTCACTTATAAGCTGCTACACAAAAATGACAGCTGTACTTATTCCTGTCCACTAGCCGTAAATGAGCCCCCCTCCCGAATGTTTCCATGCAATTTCTTGTTATTCTATCTTGCATTTGCATGCCACAATCTGCATCGTGCTATTTAACCCTGGTCTGTAATTCCATATAACACTGTGCTGTGAGACAGAGTGCATGGGGTTAGTGTCTGTATTCAGGGCTCTAATAACACATATTGTCATGTGCTTTATTTTCCTAGAGCTGGTGTTCTCAAATACCACTAAGAGTTCATGTTTTCCAGGTCTCCTCCTAATCACAAGTGATAGGCTAAGTTCTGTACAATGGTAGTTATGTTAGTAAAACTAACGTAAGGCCCCCCAGTCCAAACGGGTGTGTGTTCCTGAACTGGCTGGGCAAACGAGTCATAGCAATCGATCCCTGGAGCACTGAACACGGTGCTCTGAAAGGTAAGTAATGATTCTGGAGCTGAAATTAAGGGCCGTATTCAGACTTCCGTTTCACGGCAACTCCTGTGCGTATTTTTAGATACGTTTCAACTGCGCATGTGTAGTCACTTTTTGTACGTTGTTGACGTAGACTATTCGCACGGAAGTGCCTTACAGACGGATGTAAGTCTATGTGAGCACGGATTAGCAAGGGGAGTGACTGGGGTTTTGGTGGGTGTTCCTTACTACATGCGTGCGTATATTTGCGGTTGCGTTTCAAAACGGAAGTCTGATTAGGGCCCTAAGAGAGGAAAGTTACTCCTGGGCTAAACCATGTTGATTTCAGGGGGAGTCAATTTAATTGTATTCATGCAGAGATATATCTATATCACTTTGCTATTTAGACTTGGGATAGGAAACATCACCTCTCAACTCTAATGCTGTTTGCAACAGATGAAATATGACTCCCCTGCAATCAACATGGTTTACCCCAGGAGTAACTTTCCTCTCTTAATTTCAAGCTCCTTCTAAAATCTGAATCAGGCCCTCTATCCCCAACTCTCTCCCTAATCCTTACCCTAACCCTTCCCCGCAGTCTTACCTGAACCCCCTCTTTCCCGCAGCCTAACCCTAAGTCTTCCTTCCCCGCAGCCTTACCTTAACTGTCCCTTCACCACAGCCTAACCTTAAGTCTCCCTTCCTCATCCTCATCCTGACCCTTCCCCTCCTTTCATGGCCCTAAACCTAACCCTCCCTTCCTCTCCGCAGAGCCTAACCCTAAACTCTTCCTAAGCCTAAAAGTCTCTGGAGAGGGTTTACTCACCTCTCGGGAGGTCTAACAGAGGCGCTTCGCATACTCATCCATTTCTTCCAAAATGGGCGTCATTCGAAATAGAGACGGCCGAATAGCAACTTTGCAATGACAGCCATTGGGGCAGGGACTCCCACTGAGTCTAAACAGCCCCCGTGACAGGGTTATCACTATGATGTGTGGATCCAGACCTAAATCCTTTATATCGATCCTTAAGCTTAGCATAGTTACTTTTTACTTTGGGAACACATTCAATAAAATAATATATTGTTCACAACGCAGAGATTAGTAATGCGTGTCAGGGAGAGGTGATGGCTTGCTGCTGCTGGGTTGTCCCAGCCTATATTAAACATCAAACGTTTCTGCTTCCTGGTGAACAGAATCAGTCAAATTGGTTGGAGGGTTCCTGCAGCGCATGTATACATTTTTAACATAACTCAGCTTGAAGAGCTTTTAGCCTGTCCGTGAGAGAATTCCAGAACTAAACTCTTCTTTATATGATCTTTTATATAGTCCTTCAGAGGCTGTGACATACTGGATGGATTTTGACGAGCTCCATGTCGGAGACACTGTTACAAAATGTTCTAGGCCCTGCAGATTTGTTACATAGGAATCTGGAAAGATTTTGGGGAGGTTGTAAATCACCAGGGAATCCAAATATTCTTGCAGGTTGTAAGACAAAACCTTTTAGTGGTATATATACTGTATATATATATATATATATATATATATATATATATATATATATATATATGT
>WWET01000001.1:744292-757991 GCA_011038615.1 Limnodynastes dumerilii | reverse complement strand
TACTGTTTGCAACAGATGAAATATGACTCCCCTGCAATCAACATGGTTTAGCCCAGGAGTAACTCCTTTCAAGCACTTACTTAAGTCTGCATCCAGCCCATTATCTGTATTTAATGTGAAAGCCTTTAAAGAAAAATGTAAACTATAGAAAAGGAATCATCCTTACTTCTTTTCAAAGCTACACCCACATTCCTCTGTGGTAAGAATCAATGGCCCTATATCCAATCATAATATATCATTTGTCTCTCTTACACTCAATTCTGCTATTGTTTTACTGTACAATGAGGTCTATCCGGTAACTGAAATGTAATCTCATTCTATCTATTGTTCCTTTGCAATTTAGGCAGGGTGATTTTTTTTGGGGAGGGGGTGGCCTGAATGATGTTTTGGAAGCATATTCTGATGGCTGGCAGGTTTAGCGTGGATACGAGCTCAGCCGACAAGAGCGTCTTTTCAGAAGCCCAAATGTGCTTCCTTATCTGGAAGTAATTCCTGTTTTACAAGTAGTCTGCTGATTAGAACATCTTTCGGGTTCGTTTATATGAATCTAATTGGTTTCAAACATCTTAACAACACTTAAAACTTTGTGGCTGCTGTTAAATAATGCATTTTAAAGTGTAGAAGTCCCCTAGCCCCCTAATCAGTGAGGTAATTATTAAGCTATTTAGGCCCAGCTGCTTCTAATTGTGAAACTTTATGTGATGACATGACAAGCCCTTGTATTCTTTAGCACATGTCACTTAGATGCTGAAGAGTAATTTTCTACATTACAGCATGGCATTTATATGCATAAACTGGCTACACACTATGCAATGTCCTCATCGACCGACCTAACTAATAAATCAACATTATTAATTGAGTCAGTTTGTGACATCGATCCATATAATGTTTGGTCAGCTTAGCAATCTTTGCAGGTGACATCTTATGGCTTAAAACGGTTGGAAAGACCTACAAAATAGGTCCTTTGGGATTTCTGTGACCTGATTTAGGAAATACAGTTCCCATTTGAGGGTTCTCTCCTCCATCCCATTCTACCAGCTGATGATTGGGGTAGATGTTGGCATATGTATATCATTCACTGCAGAGCAGCAATAAATAATCATTATACACAGGGCTGTTTCTAGGGGCATGCCTGACTATAGTGGGGCAGCCCCCCTTTAGGTCCCTCTGCCCTCTCCCAAAGACCACGGCCACATCAGATAACATATGTGGCCGGCATCATTCAGCTGAACTGTACTGGATATACATGGCTTCTACGGGAGCCCTGTAGTACATTTTTTTTCTTTAATAACACTATGAGGCAGCATTATTCATGGAAATAGATTTGGTTCTACAAGGCTCCAGTACTGGTTAGGTGAATGATGGGACAGAGTCATTCAAGCCCTGCACCACAGAGGAAGGAGCAAGAGGGAGATGGCAAAGGTAAGTGAGTTTAGAATAGGTTTTTAATTAAAAAAAAAGGTGTTAATATAAAAGGGGCACAAAAGGAGGCCGAACACATATAAGAGGGCAAAAATGGAGGCTGGACACATATAAGAGGCACAAAGGGAGGCTGGACACATATAAGGGGCACAAAAGGAGGCTGGATACATATAATGGGCACAAAAGGAGAATGGGCACATATAAGGGGTACAAATGGAAGCTGAACACATATAAGGGGCACAAATGGAGGCTGAACACATATTAGGGGCACTAAAGGAGGCTAGACACATATAAGGGGCACAAAAGGAGGCTGGACACATATAAGGGGTACAAATGGAAGCTGAACACATATAAGGGGCACAAATGGAGGATGACCACATATTAGGGGTACAAAAGAAGGCCGGACACATATAAGGAGTACAAAAAAAGCCTGGACACATATAAGGGGCACAAAAGGAGGCTGGACACATATAAGGGGCACTAAAGGAGGCTAGACACATATAAGGGGCACAAATGGAGGCTGGACACATATAAGTGGCACAAAAGGAGGCTGGGCACACATAAGGGACACAAATGGAAGCTGGACACACAATAATTGGCAGAAGTGGATAGCTGGGAACATACAAGCCCATAGCCTAACGCTAACCTTCCCCCTTATATTAGCTTAACATTCATCTCCTGCAGCTTAACCCTAATAGTCCCTTTCTATTAGAATAGCCTTAACCCTACATATACTGCTGCCTAACACTATTAGCTTAACCTCAACCCTCCATCTCCCACAGCCTAACCCTAATCTCGCCTTTCTATCAGCCTCTCCCCATAGCCAGCCACCGCAGCCCATGTAGAGGAGAGCACATTTCGCTATTCGGAATGGGTACTTTGGAGAACTCCCAATAGTAACATTCAGGAATGTGAATAATATCGGCACTGCTGCTGCCGCAATTCAGCTGTATCAGTGCTAAAATTGGACCATTCGGACCGGCAACTGCGTCCCGCATCTAGTTTCCCAGGAAAGTTTCAGTTACCTTGGGCAGGAAGCGTCCATTAATCTCCATGAGCAGATATAAAAGGAGCCCCTAGCTTTGGGGAAATCGTCCTTACACTGAAGGTGACCGAACAATGGTTTAATATGCAGGCACTTATGTTTATGTGCAGTGATATCATTTTAATATGAAGCTGCCTGAAGTAAAAGAAAAAAACGTAAAATGTCGCAATGTAAAACTATATATCCCTCAGCAACTATAAAAAGGTGTGGAAATCTTTAAGCAGGCTTAACGTGACCTGCTAATAAGGAGCTGTAACTTTATAGCAACAAGAATGCTGGCTTATAGCTCCCCATGGGGAGAGTCATTCGTTTACTCCTTGCTAATGAGTACCCCACAAAAAGATTTTATACAGACTCGATTTACTCATGGAAGGGCCAGGGTGTGTCTACTGACATCTTATGTGCAAAACCCTGTTATGGCAACTAGATAATACACAGCATTCCTAACCCAATGTGTAAGCCATCGAGCTTCGTAAACTCCTGCTTCAAGTGTCCCAATCGATGATGCATTATGGCAAGTGCTCTACCACAGGACAATGAGAAGATCTACGAATACCTTGTGCTTATCTCACATTGCAGTCATGTTTACGTATTCATGTCATGCCTTTATCTTACTATCATCACTTAAAAATGCATCCAGTTTGTCATAAATGCAATTTATTAGGACAGTTGTGAATGATAAAAAAAATATATTTTCAATGTTTGGGAAGGTTTTGTTGTTAGGGAAGTTTTAATTTTTGAGCCAGTATTTAGAACGTATTCATCATTTAGGATTTTTTTGCAGCGTTGCCATCATTTTTACAGGAATCTGGAGATAGCGATTTGTGGAGCGTAGAGAGAGCAGAACTCTGCGGATTCAATCTGCATTCTTCCAGTGCACGTGTAGTGTTATTCCAGTATGGTTCTGGATCCTCTGATTTCCATACTGAGAGTCATTCAGACGTCAGAGATAAACATTCTACCGTTTTACGGGGCCTGATTCAGACATATGAGCCGTATTCACAGATCCGTTAGTTAAAGGTACGCAATTATACACACGGACATTGCAAGGCAACACCAATGAGACGACCCTCACATGGACGGGTTTTCGGCGACTTACGCCTCTATAAGGCACCCTTATCTCTACGAGCGTATAATACATACGTGTCTATGTTACTAACCACGCCCTCAAATGGTCATTAAAATGCCTCCCTCCGCCCACTTTCATGTAATTTTGTTCATATGGATTTCAACCACGCCCCTCCGCACGTATGGGGGTGATTCAGAGATGTGACTGCGAAAAGATCGCAAATATACGCAACTAAGTTCAGATCTTAGCAGGTTACAGCCCACTGTTTAAATAGTCACTCCCCTTGCAAACAGCGGCGGATCTTAAAGTTAGACCACCATTGAGCAACCCTAACTCTGCGCTGTCATTTGAGATCTTAAAGGAAGTAGTTGCGGTTATTTGAGATCCTAAGTGTCTGCCCGCGCCCACTTTCCCTCATCTCCCTGCCTCCCCCCGCCCATTTCCATGCAAATCCTTCAGATCTTAAACTTCCGCAGCACTTAAGATCTTAAGTGCTTGCGATCGATTCACAGGTCCGCGCTTAGCGAATTTAAGATCCTAACCTCTACGTAGACGGCGTTGCACTATTACTACGCATGCGCATTGATGCGAATTTTCTAAGATCCTAAATATACGCTCCTAAGTAGCGCTAAAATCGCATCTCTGAATCAGGCCCGTATATCCCCAAGTACGTGTCTAATGAACTTCCATGTGTAAATTTTACGTAAATAAAGTTACTACGCATGCGCAGTTAATCCGATCGCAAAAACGGATCTGTGAATACGGCCCTATGTGCGGAAGGGGGCCCGCACATATCAGGTGCGTAAGTCTCCTTGACAAGTAATATCCGCACATGCGTGCGTCAGAGGATACGCGTCGGAAGCCTTCGCGTATGGAACGGAGTTCCGTACGCGTGGACTTCCGTAGAAGGGGCCGGTCCATTAGATGCGCACGCCTAAATCTCACCACACAGACGGGATTAAGCATGCAAATGATGGGGCGGGGGTGGAGAGCCGCCCATCCGCACAGATCAGCGTTCATAAGATAGAAATTGTCAGAACGCCCCCTGCTTATACTATCATTCTCTACCTCTGCCTGAGCCAATGCTTGCGAGGAAAAGTACTGATGTACCAGCCCACTAAGTTTTCTATTTGGGAATTGGGTAATAACGTGTGAGAGTCTGCTATGAATCAAACCTTTTGTGGCTTTCAGAAATTTCTGTGGAAAAGATCTGCTCTGTGTTTATGTAGCAACAGCTTATTAAGGCAGGAATTTGTTCCCCATTGTTCTAATTAACCACTGTTGAATAATGTGCTGGTGATTGTTAAAATTGGGCTGCAACCTAATTAGTATGCATGGGCAACCGGGAGCAAAGGAAATCAACACTGTCAGCTGGGGATCTTTACACCGTGTTTAGAGCATGTTCTAACCAGCCTATACAATCCATGCCTGGTTATTCCATTGCAACAGATCACTAAACCAAGACCTACAGTATATCTCTCTAGGACCAGTGTCTGCAAACATTTCTAAAGCTACAACCAGGGGCATTAGAACATATTTAGGGAATAGGAGGGGGGGATCATTTTGGTTCCCCCTCCAGTGCTGCTAGCAATCATATATAATATTTATTTTACAAGAGTTATATATTTATGTTCACTGTAAGTCTATATGACTAAAAATTAAAGCCTCTTTAGGAGTCTGCCAGCTGGCGAAACAATGTACTTAAAGTATCTCCAGCTGGGGCCCAGGACACAGCCATGGGGTCTAGCCCCTTATGTGTCGTCATTGGTAACGTCAAATAGGGGCGGGGCGTCACAGACCTGCTTTAACAGAGGGCTGGTGCGCTACTCGGCGGGCACTTCACCTCCAGGCTTGGACAACAGTCATGGCTGTCTCCCCCCGTGGCTGTTTGTAATGCTCCTGTATATGAAGTTATTCTCTCTTGCCCTGTTAATGTCTGGCACGCTGCACGTCTCACCTATTTTACTTTTTTGGTTTGGTTTTTGGTTGCGTCTGTGTATGATTTCTGAACTATTAAAATTATAAATCCATTAAATCAAACTGTAGCACAGTCAACTCCCACGCATTGGCCAGCACTGAACGGAGCAGAGGAGCTGCAGGGAGAGATCTACGCTAACAGCATCGATCAGCCTCTCTTCTTTCAGCTCCTCTGGAGAGAGACTGTGCTATGCTGCTAGTGTAGCACAGCCTCTCTCGCTGCAACACCTGCTTGCTGAGCGGCCCTGCACTCACAGAGGAGTCGCAGAGAAAAAGGATGCACCTACTACTAAAACACAATGGCTTAGTAATTATTTTGGCTTAGGATGCCTTAAAATAAATTACTGAGGGTGCCTTTATCTGACAAAGCTTAGGAACGACTGTACTATACAATGTACCTGGTGGATGACATAGCGGTTCGATCACCAGGGACATCGCAGACTGGACATACACCACCTAATCATTAGAACTACTTCCCCACCACCCTGCACCCATCCCAATAGGATCAATACCCTGCCACTGGTATTATCTGTGCAGTGATTGGTCCGTTCAGAGCACGATCAGCACTAAACACATCCCTGAATATAGTTCCGTGCATATCTGATCATTAGTATAAAGTGTAATTTAACATAAATTATGTAACATAACTCATTAACTAAAATGCAGACTTCATGGTATACTAGAGTGATAATAAAGCAATAAAAGTCTCAAATAGCACAAAGTAATGATAGCGATCATTTCAACAATCGCAATAGCGTGTGTGCATTGAAGTGTAAACATAAAAAAATAATAATTGACTCCATCTGTATCTGCCTAATGACTGATTTAATGGTGGTACATTTAATTAGAATGCATTTTATGCACGTGGAGGGAGAAAAGGGGATTTTTATATATATATATATATATATATATATATATGAATTCACCAGTCACACAACTGTGCTGGTACTGTAAAAAGGCACTATGATCAAAATGGATGAAATATCGAAATATCCACCCATAAAAGATATATATATTTTTTAACACTTTCACCATCAAATAACCAGATTTTTCTGTGCTTGTCGTGTATATTAGGGAGGATTGATATGTGGCACCCTCTCCCTTCCTACATCTACCAGCAAGAGAGAAGAACAACCACTCGTATGCTCTTAGTTATAGTTAAACAATACTCATATAAGACCGGCAGGGTCGCCTTCAGAATTTGTGGGGCCTGGGACACACCAGTAAGGCCCTGTCCCTTATGTGACATCATCAGTGACGTCATGTGGGCGGGGCCCCCGCAGACCTGCGTTACCATCTAGCTGGTGAGCATTGAGATTCTTCCCTGCACGTTGGCCCTGTAATAATGATGGGCCCCCATCAGCTGTGGGCCCGGGACAGTAGTCGTGTCTGTTCCCCCTCCTTGTGGCGGCCCTGAGGACCGTATTCATAGTTCTGTGCGGGTTCTGGAACTATGCAAGAAAGAGGGGAAGTAACTTTTCTGTCACTCCCGTACGAACACAGATCCGTGCGAATCTTATCGCGCGAAACGTTTGCCTGATAGGATTGGCAAACCCCGCCTCCGATGAGGGTTTCTGCCATGGCGGCAGGCAAAGTCCACTACGTCATACAGATCTCCATGGGGACAGACACGCATGCGCAGAAGTTACATGCAAGAAGGGTTACGCAAGAGGCTTGCATACGTCCCTTTGCGGTATTAGCTCTGAATCCGGCCCATAGTACTTAGGGCTAACAGAACACAGCACGGCAGAGGAGGTGTCATGCCTCATGGCGGCTGCCCAATCCGCTTGCTGGTGCTGGAAATATTTTCTGTTTCTTGGTTTCCCTACCCAGAAGGGCAACAGAGCTTGAGAACAACTGTGGCATGTCCTAAAAACAACACCCGGGTTTTCTCAACGTACAGAATTTGTCGAATGGGACTTCACGGCACATGCTGTGTATTCGGCAAAGACGGCAAAACCACATATTTCAAATCAATTTACAGGCACGGTTTAACTAGTACTTGTTGCGGTAGTGCTTCCTGTAGCACACACACTAACATTACCTTACACATTATGGGATAAAACCTATATAGCTCACACACGTTCCTCACTAACAGTATCCAGCCAGAACAGAAGCCATAGCCCCGGCCCAACTTAGGGATATAGGGGCTGATTCAGAGATGCGATTGCGAAAAGATCGCAAATATACGCACCTTAGCTAAGATCTTAGCAGGTTCCAGCCCATTGCAAAAACAGACACTCCCCTTGCAAACAGCGGCGGATCTTAAACTTAGACCACCATTGACTAACCCTAACTCTGCGCTGTCATTTGGGATCTTAAGTGACGTGGGAGCGTTCATTTAAGATCCTAAGTGTCAGTCCTCGCCCACTTTCTCTCATTTCCCTGCCTCCCCCCGCCCCTTTCCATGCAAATCCTTAAGATCTTAAAGATTCGCTGCACTTAAGATCTTAAGTGCTTGCGTGCGATTCAAACTTACGCTCTTAGCGAATTTACGCTCCTAACCGCTACGTAGACGGCGTTGCACTATTACTACGCATGCGCAGTTTTGCGAATTTTCTAGGATCTTAAATATACGCTCCTAAGTTCCGTGGAAATCGTATCTCTGAATCAGGCCCATAGGCCTGTATTCAGACCTCTGTTTTCTGTGCCTGTCTTAAAGACCGCGTGTACACAATCTACGTAGCAAAACGCAACGTAAACAGCGTACAAAAATGACTACGCATGCCCAGTAACTACATTCACTTATTTACGGATGGACGGGCACAGAAAACAGAGGTCTGAATACGGGCCATAATGATGAATGACACTTTGAGTTATTTGAGTTGAGCTGTCATTGGGTACTTAGAAAGTTTGTCAAATGCTAAAAATTCTTTGACCCTTTGGAGAGTCTGAACAAGCCCTTATGTGTGTGCACTGCTCCCCTCTACCATTGCCGAGACCAGGTATTCATAAACTTATTATAGATGTACCAGAGGGTCATTCCCTATTAGGAAGAGTGAAGGGACGAGGTGATAGATTGTGAAGGATGGTGGCTAGGAATATCTAAGCAAGAAAGCTAACCTAGCAAGTGGTCATCTATTTATACAGGATGGCGAGGTGCTTGCAGCCATGTGAGTATATAAATCATAAAGCTTGCTGCGTGATGATAATGCTAATAATTGCATTATGATTTAGCCGACATAGGAGGCGTACTGGACAGATGGAGGCAAGGGAGGCTGAAGCCAGCTGCCACGGGAAGTCCATGCTGTGTTTGTAGGCGACTATGAAAGAAACTACACAGACAATGCAGGTAAAACAATAGTTATTTATACATTCTGCTTTCACACAACCATTTGCTGTGTAGGTGACAGGTGGGATTTAAAGGAATCTCCCCCCTTCCTGCTTGAATACTGAGCACTGCTTGGGAATGTTTAGAAGCACACTTTACAATATAAGGATTTACCGGGGCACGTTTCCACTTGCACAGCATTAATATTTTATTCAATGTTTATAGGTGAGACATCAAGAAGGTGATAAAATAACAATGATTTATTTATACCATATAAAAAGGCACATTGGACTCAGCAGAGAGCTTTCTATATTGCCCATACTCCTTAGAAGGTGCCCCATCTTCTGACTGTGAATAATGTTACTGCACAGCAGATCATATCATTCTGAAGTCCAGCAGGACCACCTGGAGTAAATAACATGTAAAGGCATTACCTCTCTGGACACAGACTGATGCAGAAAGCAATCCGGGGCTTTGAAACATTCATGCTTAGGTCCTTTTTTATATTTTGGAGGGGTGGGATGGGGAAGCTTTCAATGAAAACCCTTTATTATCTGTCAAGATATTGTTTTGAGGTTGCAGAATGTTTGAGGTAGTTGGTAAGAGATTTATGTGTCTATTTAGAACGACAGAGCAGAAAATAAGAATTATTTGGCCCCTCTCTCTCTCTCTCCATTTACCCATCATGCTAAACTACAGCACTAGAGCTCAGCTCCTCTAAACTCTGATGTCCTCACATAGGGCCTGATCCAAACCTACGGCCGCAAGCGATCGTACGCCGTTCGGGAGCGTAAAACCGGGCGAAAAAACGCACTGCGCATGTGCAGTATGACAACTTCCGGTCGTCCGAAGGACATGAGCGTACAGCGAGCGTATTTTGAGCTTATTTTTCGCCCAAGGGGCGTGCGTTTTGTACGACGATAGTCTGGACACTGGAGTTACTGCACAGAGGCGGGGATAGCCATTTAAATTGTACAGTATGGGCATGCTAAGCCACGTACGACCAGCGTACGGACGCGTGAAAAAGTTAGGGTAGGGTTCAGCCGCCGTAAGTCAGTACAATCAATGGGAGTGTCATGGGCGTGAAAGTTTATACGCCCGGGCGATCATACGCTACGCTCGCGGGCGTAGGTCTGGATCAGGCCCATAGACCCTGATTCACACTTAAGAATGCACCTAAACACGCGCATGGCATCTGCGTATCTTGACGAATTTATGCAAATTGCACATGCGCGACCCAGATGTTACACACAGAGTTGAACTCGGTGCCTAATGAGATCCGTAAGACGGGCGTGCCACCACTACGTAAGTAGGAAGTTAAGAAAAGTGGTGGGGGGGCATTTAAATAGAGCAATATAAGCTGGGCTTGCAAAGTACTGAGAGTTAAGGTAGCCTTATGGAGGAGAAAGTCAGCTAAAATCTGTAAGAACGAAGGGCCTGATCCAGAACAACGATGTAGCGCTGAGCGTCCTAGGTGGGGGGGGGGGGCATTTTAATAGGGCAGTATAAGCTGGGCTTGCAAAGTACATGAGTACTTTAGCAAACTCTGCACCGAGAGTTAAGATGGCCCTGTGGAGGAGAAAGTCAGCTAAAATCTGTAAGAACGAAGGGCATATCATGGGAGTGCACTTATATTAGCAAATCCATGTGTACTTATTTCAAACTTATCTGTGAATCAGGCATAATTCTGTATGTGAAATTCTACTTGTGCTGCAACAGAATCATCATTCTGAGGTTGTAAGCTATAAGGACTGCCTGTCCCTGAAGGGCTACCTCTTCAACAATGTCAATGACTGAAGGCTTCCTCTCTTCTGTGCACGTTCATATGGCCGCCGCCTATGTGCAGGAGAGAAAAGGTCTGAAGCTGCTGTCACTGCTGGAGAAGCAGCACCCCAGGTAATTGCAGGAAAGTAGAGCTACATAAGCCAGAATCATCATGTTTAGGCAACGATCCTGGATAATGTTTAGCTACATTGGCTTTTCCCTTGGCTTTTCTCTAATGTCCTAGGTTGCAACCAACAATTCCTAATTTCCAAAGACAAGTCAAGGGTTCAAGTGTTTGCCCCTACCAAGGCCTATACTTTTCACCAAGGGTAGAGTTCTCTTGCTAATATTGGCCATCATCAGTTTCTGAACACCGTCATCTCGATAGGCCAATCCATGTCCTTCTCCATACTACCTGCTACAGTTGTGAAAAATACACCCAATATAACCAGCTCTATCCCTTGCGTGACCAAGCAGACACCCAATGTGCTCCAGTAATTTAATGTACTACTGCAGCTTGCCAAACAGTGCACAGAGATGCCCCTTACTAATTTGGTGCATTAGGCAGTGGTGTAACCACCAGGGGTGCAGCTGCTATGGTGCTCGAAGGAGAGGGGAAGCCTGTTTCGGCTTCCAGCCCTGCACCCAGAGAGGAAACTCCATTAATGACACCGCTACACTGTCAATGGCGGGCAGCCCTCTGTCTATGAGTGCTAAACGCTGCTTATGAATACATTGCCAGCAACTTAGCGCTGTTCTCTGCCGGCAGAGAGAAGGAAGAAGGGGAGGCTGCAGATGGTGATAGCAATGTATTTATAAAGAGTGCTGAGCCCTGTTTATGTTGCCAGGCTATGGCAGTTGTCAGCAAATGTGCAGAGCAGTCGATTGATGTTGACCGTCAATGAGCATGCAGTGCAAGTCCCCCATCCTATACTCGCGCCTTATCTCCTTGCTCTGGGGCACAATTTGGTCAACTTCCTCCCCTGACTGTAGGCAATATTTTAGATGGCACTCTGACCACCAAGCTTTAAGCAACGATGTTCTAAATATTCGCCTATATGGCATATGCCCAGGGCCAGCTCAGACAAAGGAGATCCTTAATGGAATGTCGTGTATCTCCATTTATTGTTTACTAGTCTCAAATATCAGTAATTTATGTTCTAGTTCCCTTTAAAATTGTAGAATGCCAAAAAAAAAAACCCACCAACGCAATTACTATAAAACAACCTACTACTGCCATTTGTCATGTATTTTAAACCCACGAATAAGAGGTTACAGGGGAGGATTTTGTAGACATTGTGAAGACATTACAAGGCATGCTGGGTTGTTTTTTTTTCTATTGAACATGTTTTCCTCATCAAAACCAGGCAATTAAGATTAGTAAACTCCAGCCATAAAAGAGGGAGACGTGACACAAGTCTGAAGATTGCTGTTATACCTTCATGTAGTAGAAAGCCCAGGGTGAATTTCAGGAAATCAAGTCTACCTCACGCAGCTGACTGCATTTAGACCTGACATGTGTCTCCGGCACATTGTAAAATCTGGCAATATGCAAGGAATTTTCATCTCCTTTAACCCGCTGACCTGGATAACTAGCAATGAAGGAGCATGGCTTGGATACATTATTTATTTACTGGAGATTGTAGATTCGACCTAGGTTGTAGACATCTCTGCTATTATCGTGCTTAATCAGAGATCTGAAGAAGACATGGACGTAGGCTGGCAAGACGCATAAAATGATATTACACCCACCTGATAGTAGTTTGCTTTTCTACTTAAGAAGGTTGAAAGTAAACAGAGCTGTTATTGTTTTGTTCTGCTATTAAAGGCTGAAGATCCTGCCCCCACTCACAGATTAGCTTGAACACCACTTTTCCCTCTGTATTAGCATGTTGTAATGTGGTGGGTTGATTTAACCTTTAGCACTGTGGTGAAGGAAAATACCCAGATTAAGG
Organism: Limnodynastes dumerilii; assembly: GCA_011038615.1. Classification (NCBI taxonomy): domain Eukaryota; kingdom Metazoa; phylum Chordata; class Amphibia; order Anura; family Limnodynastidae; genus Limnodynastes; species Limnodynastes dumerilii. The sequence continues at coordinate 745,488 of WWET01000001.1, read as the reverse complement.
GTTTTAGCCACTCTACGCTAACTCCTTAATAGTGTGAATACCACCCCCTGTCCCCCTGTGGAAGAAGCATTGACTGCCTCAACATAAAACAAGGCTAAACATAAGAGAGAAAAGAAAACACTTACCTCGCTGATAGCTCCGGTCTGTCAGTCGATAAGAGGAGAGAAGCACAGTGTGGGGCTTCAGTACCATGAGTTCTATGGCCACTGACGGCTGAGGTCGTTCTTCACTGATGCACTGTGAAGAACAGCCTAAGCCCTAGTCATCATAAGGAAAAGGAAAGCTTTGTGGCAGCCTCTGCTGCTTGAGCTGGGTTCAAGCAGTGCTAGGGCGCTGGGCTGCATTGAGTAAAGACCCAATGTGCCATGATTAGCCCCAGTTTATTATTGTGCTTATGCCCAATTATACAGTGCTTCAGTGTAGTATAGTGCTATATAAATAATACTGACGATAATTACAGAGATTAGATTGCTTATACAAAATGGCTCCTTTGGCCTGATGTAGACCTACGCTGGCTGGCATTAAAACGCCAGCCAGCAGCGTAAGATCGGCTTAAAAGCACATGTTACCCGGCGTTACTACGGAAACACCCGATCATAGATCGGGCATCCGTAGCTTCAGCGTAGTAACGCTGGAGGGGGCGTCCCCCAGCGTTACTATGCTGAGGTTAGTGCAGGGAGGTGGGGGGAGGGAGGTTAATAAGGCTGAGAGGGCGGCGTTATCGTACTAACGCCGACATCCCATCGTATTTACAGTCCCTTACACCGGCTGAAGTTAGGGTAGGCTTCAGCCGGCGTAAGGGAGTTTAAATACGATAGTGCAGGGGGAGTGTCAGGGGAAGTCCTACGATGTAATGCTGAGCGTTAGTACGATCAGCGCTACATCATAGGTCTGGATCAGGCCCATAGAGAGACTGAACTTCCTGCCTTCATCCTGTATGCTGATTGGTCTGACTCACTGTCTGTCAAAGCAGTGAGTCAGTGTAGATGACATCACACACAGAGAAGAGCTGCAGCCTCAGAGATGCAAGATCAGGAAGTCATTTCAGTGAGCCAGGATTCCTGTGGGGTGTGTGACTGACTGGACACAACTTTGCCTCCAGGAGAAAGAAAATCAGCAGGTTTGTTTTACACATAATATGTATCTGCAATGCTTTTTTTTTTTTTTTTTTTTTGCGTGACTCTGTCTTTTATCTA
>WWET01000001.1:693400-727950 GCA_011038615.1 Limnodynastes dumerilii | reverse complement strand
GCCCATACTGTACACTTTATATACAAACCCCCGCCTACTTAACGTAGTACAGACGTATTTTGGACTCACGTAAAATTGGCACGCCCAGACATAAGTATTTACGTGACACATACGTGCATGGCCCAGACGTTCAAAATTACGCTACGTTACTGTGCGTATTTTCTATGGTGCGCATGCGCAGTACTTACCAAAAGGCGATTTTACGTCCCTGCCACGTCTAAATTCGCTCACAAGTGTTGTTCTGGATCTGGGCCTATGTTCTTGCCAATTTATATAGTTTACTATGATTTCCCCACCTTGAATTCTCCCTGTGTTTTATACTGGTTGCTAGTATACACTCTATATTGTGCATCAGTAACATCAACATTCTATCTTAAGAAGGTCATTAGAATGCCCTCGCCACTGTATATTGTTTCATATACTGGCTCTGTGACATAATATTCTGTCATATACGGATTATATAAGTCCATGAATGTTTAGGCAAATCACACATTTTTCATCGACTGCAACTGCCGCCCACAGCTGCCAAAGAAAATCCCAAAAATCTGAAGCGAAATTTGAAACTTACAGAACGATATTTTATAAACAGCAACATATTGAACATGCTGTTATTTACCAACACGGACGTCCATGCAAGAAGTCTGTCTGGCTTCAGGAAAAGTAAGCACAGCATTGGAGGGGAACATCTCCAGCTGGTTCACACCTACCTGCTGTCTTCAATCTTCTCCTGCGAGACTGTCATTTTCTCTATTTTCTCTGCAGATAGTTTTCCACTCTTTTCTGGTTTTTTTCTGCTCTGCAATAAAAAGGCAATATATACATATATCTAAGCGGTATAGATCGCATAAACACAATAAACAAAAGCCTGGATAGAGAGACACATAGGGCTGACTCAGAGGCACATATGGAGCATTCCAAACATCTGAACTCAAAGCATGAATAGACTGTGACCTAAAGACACACGCAACAGTAGCTCAGGATGCCTATGCAAGGGGTGTGGGTCCCTGAGATTTCCAGCCAGTTTCGAACTGCTTATGCCTCAATGCTCCAATAGGTAAGTGTAACACAACTACCACAACCCTTTCCTTAATCCTAACCCTAAACCCTTTCATTACCCTAACCCTACCTTCCCTGCAGCCTGACCCTAACGCTCCCTTCTCCCAAGCCTGACCCTAATCCCCCTTCTCCCTAGCCTGACTCTAACCCTTCCTTCTCCCTAGCATGACCCTAACCCTCCCTTCTCCCTAGCCTGACCCTAACCTTCCCTTCTCCCAAGCCTGACCCTAACCCTCCCTTCTCCCTAGCCTGACCCTAACCCTCTCTTCTCCCTAGCCTGACCCTAACCCTCCCTTCTCCCAAGCCTGACCCCAACCCTCCCTTCTCCCTAGCCTGACCCTAACCTTCCCTTCTCCCTAGCCTGACCCTAACCCTCCCTCCTCCCAAGCCTGACCCTAACCCTCCCTTCTCCCTAGCCTGACCCTAACCATCCCTTCTCCCTAGCATGACCCTAACCCTCCCTTCTCCCTAGCCTGACCCTAACCCTCCCTACTCCCTAGCCTGACCCTAACCCTCCCTTCTCCCTAGCCTGACCCTAACCCTCCCTTCTCTATAGCCTAACCTTAAGACCCTCCCCACAGCCTGACTCTCACCCTCCCCTTCTATGGCTCTAACGCTCCCTTCCTAAGAGCTAAACCCCACCCAACATGAAAAGTACCTGAAGAGGTTACTCACCTCTCTGGAGCTGTCAGCGGTGGGTCCTGCAAAAATGAATGGGTGAGTATGCCGATCGGTATAGTCACCCATGCATAAAAAAAAATCTAAAATGACTGCCTATTTGAAACAGAGACAGCCAGAAAGGAACTTTCGGCTGTCTCTATTTCTAAAAACAACAGAGTGGAGACTGCAACCCCTATGCATGCAAGTATAGCACATGGTCTATGGGAACAGATCAGCCAAGCTTAATGCACACTGTGACGTGTACTGAAAATGGGGGTTATGATTATAGTCATACTACATCCAAGAATAAATTTAGCATAAAATAACTCTTATAATAATAATTATATTATATTTAATAGTAATGACAGTAATTATTTTATACAAAACGCTCTAGCAGAGATACAATCTTTTGTATTGCATTTGAGGTATCAAATGCTAACACAATGGTTGGAAATAGGCACACGCACACACATTATTTTGGAATTGTACAGCCAAGACCTTTGCACGGTTTTACAGGTCATCGGTGTAACTGCAGATGGTCACCGGATTAAAAAAAAAGTTTGTTAAAGCAAGCATGGGAAGGATTTTTAAACAAGCTTGAAGCCGCAGCGCCTTAGCTGTGGTTGACAGACCATGGTGGCTAGAATCACTCAAGAGCACAAATCTGTATCAGACTGAGATAACGCGGCTATGATTGAAGGCAATGGCGTCAGGGATGATAGCTGAAATTCAATGAACGTACCAAGTGTATCATTGATGTTTCTGTCTTGTTAAGTAATGCTCTATTTATTTCTGCTAGGATTTCTTTCACGGACTCTGATGAATAGTTAAGCGAGCAAACAATGTTTTCTGAACGTTTTAAGGGAATACGATAATTGCATATCATATAAACACTATTTTATGCGAGTAATGTTATTTTTAATTGAAGAAGCAATCTTCTTTTCTCAGTTTGATAGTTACTTGGTGCTAATTTACTAGGAATCCTTTAAAGAATTGTCTGTTTCCTTCAGATCAAGCTCTAGTTAGGATGATGTGTTTCCGTCTCTTCTAGGTCAAGCCTGGCCGACTTGTGGGTGTTTCCTGGTGTTCTGAGTCTCAGCATGTTAGATAGGACTCACCGGAACTGATTCTACTCTCTGCAATATGCAAGACCTATTAGGCACAATGGCAACATCACAGCTATCATACCTAATAAGTCCCGCAAAAATCACCATATTCTATTGGAAATCTTTAATCAACCACAATGCGCGGTAAGCAGGTCCAAGCACAATGTGGTGAGGTTGTATTTTAGGTATCCGCAGCTAAATGCATGCAGCAACCATTGCGTCTGCAATATGGATGCAAATACCTAATAATAAAAAAAAGGTAAAAATAAATGAATTAATAATTACCCCCCCGACACCCCTGAAAAACATAATAAAACTGTAAGTACCCTCTCCTATTAGTGCACTAGAGTTCGCTATTAAACGCTTGGGCATGCTGGTGCATGTAGTACTCCAAAAAACAGAATGCCTATGGCTGTCAGGGCAAGCTAGCACGTGGGGAACCACAATCACCAGCATGCCCTGACACCCAGGGCAAGCTGTGGCCTCTAATTCCCTAACAATATATAAGGGCTGGCCCAATACAAAATAAATCCATAAATAATTAAATCGTTAAATATATATTTAAATTTAAAAAGTTCATTTTTACCAATGGGAGGATCTTTGGCTATAAGCTTTTAATCCGAAACAAGTCTTCAAGAAAAAAAAACCCTTTACACGCCACCACACACTGAAGAAATCTGGTGAACGCAATGTCTATAAGCTGGGACAGTGTGAGAAAATCTCAGCTTATAAACGCAATGCTGAGCAATGGAATAGGAAAATGGTTTAGGCCAGTGGTCAAAGTGCAAATTTAGAAGTGACGGTATGAAAATGTAATAGAAATAATAGAAGTGAGGAGAGATTTATTGCTTTTCAATTAAATCAGTGGGAGAAGTAACAGTATGGCATACCCTGTATATACACTGTATACCCCCTCACTTTGAGCCCTGGTTTAGGCACAATGGGGTAGATCCAGAACTCATTGCAATCCGTTTACTAGCGTAGCGTATTTTCGTGTGCGTACCTTCTATACACTTCCCTAGACACTCCCCTTGAATGTACGTACTTTGACCGATTTCCGCTTTTCAAACCCTACTTTAACTTTTGGCCGCGTAACCGCTGTCGTCCGCACACGTATGGATGGGCAACACGGACTTACGCAGCAAAGCACGCCCATACTGTACACTTTAAATGAAAACTCCCGCCTACATTGCGTATTTTAGATGTACTTTTGGCACACGTAAAATTGGCACGTCCACATGTATGAATTTACGCAACTAATACGTGAATGGCCAATATGCTCAGAGTTACGTTATGTAGCATATCATCTGTCGTGCACATGCGCAGTACATACAGAATCACGATTTTATGTGTCTGCCAGGCGTAAATTCGTACAGAAGCGTTGTTCTGGATCTGGGCCAATGTTTGCATTAACTCTTTAAATAGAGTGGCACAACATTAACATCACATCCAAACTATATGCAAAATAGCTAACATTGCGCCCAAAGCCTACATTGTGGGGAATAGAATCGGCCCATAGTTCGTTTCACAACACCTGGAGAGCCAAAGGTTGGCTGGGGCTTCTCTACATCACTAACTTAACTAGTTTAGGACTTTATTGGCCCTGATTTGTGCAGTTGTGTCTGTGAAATTGAGGAAGCATTGGTCTATGAACAGAATAGCATTCTGATCGCACATCAATGCTTGTGCTATGTCAGGTGACCTCATGACATCATGGGTGTGGATCCCCGCTTAGAATGGCCGTATTGCGATAGGGCCGTTCTCTCCCAGTCAGTTTCGAACTGGCTGGGATTTTGATTGCAAGCTTGGATTGGAGCTTTTGGTGCTCCGATAATGTAAAGTAAAAAAAGTCCCCCACTCCTTTCCCTAATTCTAACCCTAACCCTCCCCTCTCATTACCCTAATCCCAACCCTCCCTTCCCCACAGCTTGACCTTAACACTCCCTTACTTGCAGCCTGACCCTAACCTATCATCTCCCGCAGCCTGACCCTAATTGTCCCTTCCCTGCAGCCTGACCTTAACCCTCCATCTACAGCAGCCTGACCCTAACTCTCCCTCCCGTGCACACTAACCTTACCCTCCCTCCGCTGTAGCCTGACCCTAACCGTCCCTACCCCGCACAGAGAAGTTACTCACCTTTCCCTCGGTCTGGCGATATTAGCGGCGTATATTTCGGATATCCCTCTTTCGAAATCAAGAGTTTCTAACCGGGGTCTGATAACGATCTCAATGGATAGCAGAACCAGCTAACAATGAGAAGAACAATAGAGACCGGGGAGGCTGACCATTCTAGTGGGGGGGGAGAGATAATGGCGGACCGGAAGGGTTAACTGTCCAAATGTGTTCAAACTTCCAATAATCAACCATGGCCTGTTTTGATCCTGTGGTCAAGTAATATGAAAAACAAACATCTTTTTATCTAGATATATGTGTTACCTCAAGGAGATTATTAATAAAATGAACTCTACTTACATACAGAAAATAACTTTCCTTTAATCATGCAATAATCAGTTGAATTTATTCATCAACACTTGAGCAAAGAGGTTAAGGATAGGTTAAACTGCTTTAAGGGGAAATAATTAACACACATTTTCACATTATGGGACACATTAAAAAGCCATAAATCTTCTTGGTTGGCAAAGCTTTGGGGCACTCTGCCTTTCATAGCTATACATTGCCTTTGTGGCATGATAAGAGATCGGCCTCATTGAAATGACTGACACAGTGGCTGTCACTACTTGACAGTTTGCTACATGACAATGGCTGAAAGGGAGCTACGCATTTCTCCAGCATGTCAGGCCTCTATACAGGAAGAAAATGGCAAAACAGGGAATTAGCAATGCTCCCAGTAAGTCCTTATCTGCTATTGTATGTGAAGTATGGACAGTCGTTTGCTAATGCAGAAAAATGCAGTGGTGTAGTGTAAACACCATCATTCTTTTTGGGGCCTGCAGCTGTTACATTGTTTTGTGGTTGCTTTTATAGGCATGTGGATGGGTTATTGGGTCAATACGGTGACCTATGTGAGGTAGCAAACCTTAGCTTCTCTAAATAACTGACTGGACATGGATGGAGTCTTGTGCCCCTTTCTGGACACAATGAAATCCTGTTGCAATCCTATTCCAATGGTGGGAGAAGTTACCAGCTTAGTGAATACACAGTGGTCTGTGGCACATGCCTCATTCAATGATAAACTCTCCCCATTATGACTCCACAAAGCACACAAGTGGCTTACATATATTAGAGGAAGAGAAAAGTAATGCTAGAATAATGCTGCCCAATTCTGGTTATTCAGCGATCCAAGAAATGTAATTGGCTAATCAGGTGATAGAGTAACTGAAGGAGAATGGACGATCATCTGATGCAACCTTTTATCACCCATATTTCAAGCATTGAGTAATCACGCAGAACAGACATTTATCATCCAATCTATGTCTGGCTTAAGATGTGAATAGCTGAAAAGGGTCAAAGTGTTATGTCAGGGAAAACCACTACACACTGATAAATTGCTTCAAACTTTGTACTTCTACTACAGTTTCCTCATTGTGGATAAACCATGGGCAGTGGATCTACTATGAAACTAATGAAGCTTAACCTTTTTTTTTTAGCCATTTGGTAAAGAGTGCATTTTTTCAAAAAAATCTATGAAGTTTTTTAGGTGTGTGCTATTAAAATGAAGTTATTTTATTGATAGAGGATGAGAGCCGCTGTCAGTGTCACTATGTGCATTGAAGAAGATGACAGCAGTTACCCAGACCTCGTTGCTGGTGGGAAGGAGCTCAATGTATGGCCCATTTTCATTAACTCCACCTCACCACCCCATTCTATGCCATTTGGACCTTGTTGGCCGTTGCCCTATTGTCTCTGGTTGAGAAGAGGCTCCCATAACAGTTCAAGCTTCAGAGCCCCAGAAATATAGGTCCACCACAGGCCATAGGTACCATTAAATTCGGAAATTGGGTAAAGTAAATGTCTTTATGCCACGTTGGTCATAAGAATTTGGTTGTGTGGTAATGGGCCTGATCCAGAGCTACGGCCGCCGTCGCTAGTACGGTGGCCGTAGCTCTAATGCGCATGCGCCGGGCAGATGTTGCCCGGCATCACTATGGAAACGCCCGATCGTAGATCGGGCGTCCATAGTAGCGCCGTAGGGACACTGGAGGGGACGTCCTCCAGCGTCCCTACGCTCACGTTAAGTAGAGAAACCAGTATTGGAACCCTAGTGGAGAAACCAGTATTGGAACCCTAGTAGAGAAACCAGTATTGGAACCCTAGTGGAGAAACCAGTATTGGAACCCTAGTAGAGAAACCAGTATTGGAACCCTAGTGGAGAAACCAGTATTGGAACCCTAGTAGAGAAACCAGTATTGGAACCCTAGTGGAGAAACCAGTATTGGAACCCTAGTAGAGAAACCAGTATTGGAACCCTAGTGGAGAAACCAGTATTGGAACCCTAGTAGAGAAACCAGTATTGGAACCCTAGTGGAGAAACCAGTATTGGAACCCTAGTAGAGAAACCAGTATTGGAACCCTAGTGGAGAAACCAGTATTGGAACCCTAGTAGAGAAACCAGTATTGGAACCCTAGTGGAGAAACCAGTATTGGAACCCTAGTAGAGAAACCAGTATTGGAACCCTAGTGGAGAAACCAGTATTGGAACCCTAGTAGAGAAACCAGTATTGGAACCCTAGTGGAGAAACCAGTATTGGAACCCTAGTAGAGAAACCAGTATTGGAACCCTAGTGGAGAAACCAGTATTGGAACCCTAGTAGAGAAACCAGTATTGGAACCCTAGTGGAGAAACCAGTATTGGAACCCTAGTAGAGAAACCAGTATTGGAACCCTAGTGGAGAAACCAGTATTGGAACCCTAGTAGAGAAACCAGTATTGGAACCCTAGTGGAGAAACCAGTATTGGAACCCTAGTAGAGAAACCAGTATTGGAACCCTAGTGGAGAAACCAGTATTGGAACCCTAGTAGAGAAACCAGTATTGGAACCCTAGTGGAGAAACCAGTATTGGAACCCTAGTAGAGAAACCAGTATTGGAACCCTAGTGGAGAAACCAGTATTGGAACCCTAGTAGAGAAACCAGTATTGGAACCCTAGTGGAGAAACCAGTATTGGAACCCTAGTAGAGAAACCAGTATTGGAACCCTAGTGGAGAAACCAGTATTGGAACCCTAGTAGAGAAACCAGTATTGGAACCCTAGTGGAGAAACCAGTATTGGAACCCTAGTAGAGAAACCAGTATTGGAACCCTAGTGGAGAAACCAGTATTGGAACCCTAGTAGAGAAACCAGTATTGGAACCCTAGTGGAGAAACCAGTATTGGAACCCTAGTAGAGAAACCAGTATTGGAACCCTAGTGGAGAAACCAGTATTGGAACCCTAGTAGAGAAACCAGTATTGGAACCCTAGTGGAGAAACCAGTATTGGAACCCTAGTAGAGAAACCAGTATTGGAACCCTAGTGGAGAAACCAGTATTGGAACCCTAGTAGAGAAACCAGTATTGGAACCCTAGTGGAGAAACCAGTATTGGAACCCTAGTAGAGAAACCAGTATTGGAACCCTAGTGGAGAAACCAGTATTGGAACCCTAGTAGAGAAACCAGTATTGGAACCCTAGTGGAGAAACCAGTATTGGAACCCTAGTAGAGAAACCAGTATTGGAACCCTAGTGGAGAAACCAGTATTGGAACCCTAGTAGAGAAACCAGTATTGGAACCCTAGTGGAGAAACCAGTATTGGAACCCTAGTAGAGAAACCAGTATTGGAACCCTAGTGGAGAAACCAGTATTGGAACCCTAGTAGAGAAACCAGTATTGGAACCCTAGTGGAGAAACCAGTATTGGAACCCTAGTAGAGAAACCAGTATTGGAACCCTAGTGGAGAAACCAGTATTGGAACCCTAGTAGAGAAACCAGTATTGGAACCCTAGTGGAGAAACCAGTATTGGAACCCTAGTAGAGAAACCAGTATTGGAACCCTAGTGGAGAAACCAGTATTGGAACCCTAGTAGAGAAACCAGTATTGGAACCCTAGTGGAGAAACCAGTATTGGAACCCTAGTAGAGAAACCAGTATTGGAACCCTAGTGGAGAAACCAGTATTGGAACCCTAGTAGAGAAACCAGTATTGGAACCCTAGTGGAGAAACCAGTATTGGAACCCTAGTAGAGAAACCAGTATTGGAACCCTAGTGGAGAAACCAGTATTGGAACCCTAGTAGAGAAACCAGTATTGGAACCCTAGTGGAGAAACCAGTATTGGAACCCTAGTAGAGAAACCAGTATTGGAACCCTAGTGGAGAAACCAGTATTGGAACCCTAGTAGAGAAACCAGTATTGGAACCCTAGTGGAGAAACCAGTATTGGAACCCTAGTAGAGAAACCAGTATTGGAACCCTAGTGGAGAAACCAGTATTGGAACCCTAGTAGAGAAACCAGTATTGGAACCCTAGTGGAGAAACCAGTATTGGAACCCTAGTAGAGAAACCAGTATTGGAACCCTAGTGGAGAAACCAGTATTGGAACCCTAGTAGAGAAACCAGTATTGGAACCCTAGTGGAGAAACCAGTATTGGAACCCTAGTAGAGAAACCAGTATTGGAACCCTAGTGGAGAAACCAGTATTGGAACCCTAGTAGAGAAACCAGTATTGGAACCCTAGTGGAGAAACCAGTATTGGAACCCTAGTAGAGAAACCAGTATTGGAACCCTAGTGGAGAAACCAGTATTGGAACCCTAGTAGAGAAACCAGTATTGGAACCCTAGTGGAGAAACCAGTATTGGAACCCTAGTAGAGAAACCAGTATTGGAACCCTAGTGGAGAAACCAGTATTGGAACCCTAGTAGAGAAACCAGTATTGGAACCCTAGTGGAGAAACCAGTATTGGAACCCTAGTAGAGAAACCAGTATTGGAACCCTAGTGGAGAAACCAGTATTGGAACCCTAGTAGAGAAACCAGTATTGGAACCCTAGTGGAGAAACCAGTATTGGAACCCTAGTAGAGAAACCAGTATTGGAACCCTAGTGGAGAAACCAGTATTGGAACCCTAGTAGAGAAACCAGTATTGGAACCCTAGTGGAGAAACCAGTATTGGAACCCTAGTAGAGAAACCAGTATTGGAACCCTAGTGGAGAAACCAGTATTGGAACCCTAGTAGAGAAACCAGTATTGGAACCCTAGTGGAGAAACCAGTATTGGAACCCTAGTAGAGAAACCAGTATTGGAACCCTAGTGGAGAAACCAGTATTGGAACCCTAGTAGAGAAACCGGTATTGGAACCCTAGTAGAGAAACCAGTATTGGAACCCTAGTGGAGAAACCAGTATTGGAACCCTAGTAGAGAAACCAGTATTGGAACCCTAGTGGAGAAACCAGTATTGGAACCCTAGTAGAGAAACCAGTATTGGAACCCTAGTGGAGAAACCAGTATTGGAACCCTAGTAGAGAAACCAGTATTGGAACCCTAGTGGAGAAACCAGTATTGGAACCCTAGTAGAGAAACCAGTATTGGAACCCTAGTGGAGAAACCAGTATTGGAACCCTAGTGGAGAAACCAGTATTGGAACCCTAGTGGAGAAACCAGTATTGGAACCCTAGTAGAAAACCAGTATTGGAACCCTAGTAGAGAAACCAGTATTAGAACCCTAGTGGGGAAACCAGTACTGGAAACCTAGAGGAGAAACCAGTATTGAAACCCTAGTAGAGAAACCAGTATTGGAACCCTAGTAGAGAAACCAGTATTGGAACCCTAGTGGAGAAACCAGTATTGGAACCCTAGTAGAGAAACCGGTATTGGAACCCTAGTAGAGAAACCAGTATTGGAACCCTAGTGGAGAAACCGGTATTGGAACCCCAGTAAAGAAACTAGTATTGGAACCCTAGTAGAGAAACCAGTATTGGAACCCTAGTGGAGAAAACACTATTGGAACCCTAGTGGAGAAAGAAGTATTGGAACCCTAGTAGAGAAAACAGTATTGGAACCTTAGTGGAGAAACCAGTACTGGAACCCTAGTAGAGAAAACAGTATTGGAACCCTAGTAGAGAAACCAGAGAACACCTAAAGCTGACAGCTTTAAAAAAAAACGGTTTAAAAAAAAATATAGTATAAAAAGAATTAATAAAACTATATGTGGGCATCCTCTAGCAGTAGATTTTTTAAGTTCAGCAATGAGTACTATCGGGATAAAAGGAAACAGGACAAGGGAGTTATGGCTAAGAAATATTGCAAATAAAAAAAACCTGAATGAAGGGTCTGGAAACATATTTGTGTGTGGAAAAATCACAGAAGCATTCAAAAATATATGATTGTGTTATCACTGAAATAACAATTCCTTAGGACAGATAACAGATTTACTACATGGGGGTTAAAGCTATGTGAAAAATGTAAAGACCAGAAATCACTTGATAACACAATGGTTTTCTCTTTCTTTATGAATTAGTTCATTACAGTCATATACAAGAATTTTAAAAATGAGCTTTATCAAAGACCTTTCACCACCAAGCACTAGGGTAGAGAGGGCCAAATGATATAGACCATTTATTCATACAGAATTCTGATGTCACATTATTTTTCCATTATTTTGATTGGCTTCCTTTAAAAATAAAGACAAAATATCCCCCCTCCCCCCCAAAAAAAATATTGATCTTAAAATGCAGCAATCTGGGGGTGCTGTCCCGCTAAAAAAAGCGGTGTAGTTTAGAAATAAGGGGAGCAGCATTTCTCAGTGCAAGTAAAGGATTTTATCTGCTTTTTATATTTGCAACCAAAACAGACATTGTACTGTTTATATCCAACACATTTTACACAACTTCCACCAGAAAAGGCTTATTTAATTCAAATATTAGATTTGCCATTTAATACATAAGTGCCAATGTCCAGTACTTAATGTATACAGAGAAAGCATACACATACCTATGTCTCTGAATAAATAATGCTCTATACACTGATCAGTGGCATTGACAAGACCATCAAACCTGGGGCATATACAGAATTCTTTGTACGTGCCCAAACATGAGGATAATGTAAGATATAGCTCTCCTAGAATAGCGGTGTCTCTTGTGTGCCAACACAGAATTTACCAGGGTAACTCTCTCCAAGGGCCAGATTTACTAAGCTGTGGGTTTGGAAAAGTGACGTTGCCCGTAGCAACCAATTAGATTCTAGCTGACATTCTCTAATATATAACAAGAAAGTGAGAGCTAGAATCTGATTGGTTGCTACGGGCAACATCTCCACTTTACCAAACCCGCAGCTTAGTAAATCTGGTCCCAAGGACTAAACGTCCTGGCCACACGCACACACACTGGGTGGTACAAGACACCCCCCCTCTACCATGGCGCAAAAATGTTGTCCCTCAGTGCCGGATTAAGGTCTGTGGGGGCCCAGGGCAACTAAATCGTGGGGGGCTCCTGCTTTACATTAACATATTTATTTGCGTCTAGTCAGCCTTATTGCCCCTCCTTCTGTGCCAGCCTTATTGCCCCCTCTTTATTTTTGCCCAGTCAGCCTTATTCTTCCCTCCTGTTTGTCCAACCAGCCTTATTGCCCCTCCTTCTGTGTCCACGTTGAATATACACGCAGAAGAGCCTCGGACGGACCTGTGAATCGCACGTGGATACATACAGTACGTCTGGATATACAACGCATATATGCACGGAAGGATTTAAATAAAAATGCTGTGGGGGGGGGCATTTAAATGAAGGCAAGTGGGCGCGATTATCATGATACGCACGTATGGAGGACATATACACACGGGACTTCACACGGAAAGTTACAGGTGGTCTATGAAGGCGGAAGTTTCCGAGAGCACCGCCGAGAGAGGGGAGTGTCATGGATGTGAGGGGGTTTGGCCTGCACCATGCGTGCGTATAATTGTGGCCCGATCTGGAAACGGATCTTTGAATACGGCCTGTGTTTATGAAACAATCCTCATAGATAATGAACTTTCCTGTTTTTAAGATGTTTAAGCCTTATCTAATGACAAAAATGGGATTGCTTGGTAATATTTTTGGCTTAGGGATACCTTGAAAAAATCAGTGAGGCACTAAAGGCCGCCATACGCTAGAGCAATTATCGGCCCGATCACCCAATTATCGGGTTAGAAAGCTCGCGCTATTTTAAGGGAGCCAATCAGCAAGCTGAATGGCTCCCTATACCTGCAATAGACGCTGCTCCATATCTATGTACAAAGCTGCTCTGTCAGCTTTGAATTATACCTTCACAGCTGTCAGACAGCATAGTGCATAGACTATTGCAGGGAGTAGTACAGACAGGGATCTGCCGAATCTGCGCTGTGTGAAGCGCGGCTACTTTTGATTCTTGTCTGTATTTCTCCCTGTACCGCTGCTGCACATCTATGCACTATGCTGCTCTGACAGAGCAGCTTTGTACTGAAACAATCCTCATAGATAATGAACTTTCCTGTTTTTAAGATGTTTAAGCCTTATCTAATGACAAAAATGGGATTGCTTGGTAATAGTTTTGGCTTAGGGATACCTTGAAAAAAATCACTGAGGCACTAAAGGTCGCCATACGCTAGCGCAATTATCGGCCCGATCACCCAATTATCGGGTGAGAAAGCTCCCGATATTTTAAGGGAGCCAATCAGCAAGCTGAATGGCTCCCTATACCTGCAATATACGCTGCTCCATATTTATGTACAAAGCTGCTCTGTCAGCTTTGAATTATACCTTCAAAGCTGTTGGAGCAGCATAGTGCATAGATATACAGCAGCGGCTACTGCAGGAAGTAGTACAGACAGGGATCTGCCGAATCTGCGCTGTGTGAACCGTGGCTACGTTTGATTCTTGTCTGTATTTCTCCCTGTACCGCTGCTGCAGATCTATGCACTATGCTGCTCTGACATAGCAGCGCCATCGAGAGCCCTGCCTCCCCCCATCCCCTCTTCTGCTAGGATTATCGGTCCCAGCAGAGGAGGTGCTTGGTGCCGATAACAGGAGATTACCCTTGTGGGAAATCGTCCCGTTTATCGGGCCACCCCTGCTGGGACTGATAATCGCCCTAGTGTATGGCAGCCTTAAGGGCCAGATTTACCAAGCTGCGGTAAAGGCATCAGATTCTAGCTCTCACTTTCCTATTACATGCTAGAAAATGTCAGCCAGAATCTGATTGGTTGCTATGGGCAACATCTCCCCTTTTTCTTTTCTGCGGCTTAGTAAATCTGGCATAAGGGTGCCTTGTACTGAGAATGCTTGAGAACCACTGCACTAGACAGCTATGACGGACTGGTAACTGTGTATCTGACTCTACCAGGTTAAAGAGCACGATCGACGGTTGAGCAGCTGAAATGTGCCACTTGCTTCGAAACCCATATGACCAGAGGCAAAGACAAGCGTGAAGACAGTACAGCGATCTATCAGGTGCAGACAAGGTGCTGATAAAGTTATTGACCCCACTGGATCTGTCAGCAAGCATGTAGCTATAATGGTATTATAGACAAACCCTTCAGCATCTCTCATCAATAAAGAAGGTAAGACTGTAATAAGAACTGAAGAATCTTCACACATCAGACTTCCACAGCACATGATCGTGAACTTTAAAGCATTCACTGCTGAAATAAACCTTAAATGATACTATTTGGTTTTATATATATGTTAAAAATCCATCTTTCTCCATGAAAGGTCTTTATTTTCTAATTGCGATACATTAGGAGAGAGTTAAGCATTTTACAATGACAAGGACATTCCATCTCACCATTAACTTTAGCTGAGGTAGCACTATTAATGCTTTGGTCAATGAATAGGAACCAAATTGCTGGCAACATAATTGTCATTTCTTAATGCACTCAGAAGTCCAAGGAGATGTGATTTCTTTCTTGTCCATGATAAAAGAGAAAGGCTTAGAAGCGTTATAACAGCTTGTACTCTCATGAACAATGGTATATGTCTTATAACAAAATATGGATCCTTTATTTCAAGGGATAATATAAGTTTCTGTCTCATTTTTAAAATATTTGCATAGAAGTATTTGTTAGCGTAACAATAGTTATCACGTTTTATACTGAGCAGGTATTATATGCGGTACAAGCATAAATGAATATGGTAATACAATAGCTTTTTGTAGCCTGGTCCTCCCCCTTCCGAATACCTTGTATGTACAGAGGGCAGAAGAAGAAATGTTAATGCCTGACCAAAGACAATTACTTCAGACTCTCCAAAGTGACCCCTTCCATTAAGTACATAATACTCCAGTCCTGAGCTTGCAACTGTCACTCATCTGAATTTAATGAATCTTCTCTTCTACAAAGGTTGTTACCATAGTAACAGACAGTTGGAAGCTCAGGACCAGAACATTTTGTACCTAATGGAATGGGTCACGTTGGAGGGTCTGTTACTTGTGCTGCTATTAGGAAATACTTTATGTATGTTAAGTTAAACATGTATTTAAAATAAAACAAATGCCATTTTCCATTGTTTTCAGGATCCCTCCAAGGGTAGATTGCAGGAACTCACTTTCTTGGGAGCTGGTGGCATGCCTTGAGTTAATAGGTTGCATGATGTTGTTAGTGTATTCATGCCAGAGGCAGATTGGACATAGAACTTACAGGGAAGGGAGTCTTAGGGTTAGGCTACGGGGAACGGAGGGTTAGAGTCAGGCTGTGGGGAAGGGAGGGTTAGGGTTAGGCTGCAGAGAGGGAAGTCTTAGGGTTAGGCTGCAGAGAGAGAAGTCTTAGGGTTAGGCTGCAGAGAAGGGAGTCTTAGGGTTAGGCTGCGAGGAAGGGAGTGTTAGGGTCAGGCTGTGGGGAAGGGAGTCTTAGGGTTAGGCTGCAGAGAGGGGAGTCTTAGGGTTAGGCTGCGTAGAAGGGAAGGTTAGAGTCAGGCTGTGGGGAAGGGAGTCTTAGGGTTAGGCTGCATAGAGGGGAGTCTTAGGGTTAGGCTGCGGGGAAGGGAAAGTTAGAGTCGGGCTGTGGGGAAAGGAGACTTAGGGTTAGGCTGCAGAGAGGGGAGTCTTAGGGTTAGGCTGCGGGGAAGGGAGGGTTAGAGTCGGGCTGCGGGGAAGTTAGGGTTAGGGTAATAGAAGGGGATGGTTAGGGTTAGGGTTGGGAATAGATTTATACTCACCTTTTGACGAAGCGTCTTCAGTCTGGCAGGGATCGATCGCTTTGTCTCTTTGAGGCCAAAACAGTTAATTGTCCAGCCTGTTATGAACAGTCAGGGAGAGAATTGCCCTTTTAAAAATAGGGCCGTTCTCAGCTGTGACCCACACCCTTGGGTGGCCCCCCACCAGCTTCAATTACAGAGCCCCGGCCGGGCAATATATTAGTAGTGTGTCACGCCTCTATATGATGATGCTGCTGGGCTGTTATGGAGTAGACAGCCGTGACGCTGGCGGATGTCATCTGAAGAGGTTTATAAACAGTGCTCAGTGCTGAACGCTGTTTATAAACCACTATCGGGCAGCTTCCCCTGCTAATTAGTTATTTATAATCAGCCACAGCAGGCAAATAACTGTCAGCTGCTGTGGTCAGTCGCTGCATGTGCATTTCTGGTGCTGTTCTGTGCATCAGAGCAGCTACCAATCTGCACATGCTCCGGGTTGGTAGAATCACTTTGTCCACACACACACTGCTAAGGGGCAGCCCTGCTACTCCATGTTATATTTAATCTGTCAATTTTTAGCTATTAATCTTAACTTCCCAAATTGAAGCTGTTTACACTGTTTAAACTTGGTTCTGCTCAGGTCTGCACTTGTACCTGTTTTACCCTTACACTCAAACTCTGGATCAACCTCCAACGGTTTAAACCAATAACTAACACAATCTGGGGTTGCCGACTTTTGTAAAGCTTCCCTCCTGGATATACCGTAGGGAAGAGATGGAGGCTGGTACGGGGCGGGGCTTACTTATATGATTTATGCAAATGGTGTCCCAAAGCCCCACCCCTGACAATCAATGGCTGTTTTCATAGTATTAATAGGGGTGGGGGATGTCTGTGAATGGGCGTGGCTTGTCCCATGAAGGGGCATGGCTTTAATTTGCTTTCATTTGCATGTATAAGAAGGTGTAAAATCTCATTTTATACCTTAGAAAAATGGGTAACCATTCAGCTGCGGTTAGCACCTGCTGCAATTTGGATCCTGGAGAGTCCACCTTCACATAAAACACAAGAAAAACAAAAAAGGAACCAAAAAACTGCACTGGTTAAAAGAAATAAAATGTAAGCCTAAAAAATTACTGGTATACAGGTTGATAAAGTACAAGGTAAATAAATATATATTTGAAGATATTAAAAAAATCCTAATAGTGTGTGTCCAGAAAGTAACATAAAATAATATGTATTTCTTTTATATTATATATAAAATATTATTTTATTTATATTACATTGGCAATCTGTTTACTTGTTCCCCTGGACCCCTATATGTTATAGCAATTTAACAGGGACCAGTGTGGAGATTTTCTACGCATTGTGCAGTGATATTATTTTCATTTGGTTCAGTAAAATTATTTATGATTTCTTAATGTGTGTTTTTTCCTTACCATCTCTCTGAGGTAATTCGAGAGGGGATTTGGGAGGAAATTAGTGGACATCATTGAAAGCAGAGAAAAGACTTTCTGCACACACACTATTAGAAATTATTGATATCTTCAAATATATATTTATTCACCTTGCACTTTATGAACCTGTATACCAGTAATTTTTAGGCTTACATTTTATTACCAGCGCAGTTTTTTGGTCATTTTACACATTATCATATGAGCTAATAAATCACAAGAGAGGGTCTTGTCACTTTATCAGAGCTGTGAGAGTTTGTCTCTGCAGCTCTTCTGTAGTGATCAGATGCAGCAGGACTGAAAGGTGAGTATAGGGTGGGAGGGAACTGCTGGGTCAGAATCCGGTACAAGAGGCCTTTGAGTCGGTACAGACCATTAAAAAAACGGTACAGTTAAATAGGTACAGTTGGAGGGTATGGAATACCATGATTAGGAAATGCCAGGTCGTATGTTTTGTATGTTGTATTGTTTAAGATGTACTTTCTTGGTTATTTAATGTTACTTTTTGTTCCATTTTAAACCACCTTATTTGCATCTTACGCATACCCTCAATGGAAAAAGGCAGTACTAACAAAAGGTAACCCAAAAGCACACAACTTTACTACACAAAAAGCTTGGGTAGTAGCAGCCACCACAAGTAATATAAAATAAAAGAGCACATTTTTAATTATACATTCACTTCCCTTCATTTCAATGGAAATGAGTGCATCATTAACTGTGTGTTCTGCCAATTAAGACGATGTCGCAAAAGTCCCTTAATTGGGCCATTATTTTTTTAATGACTAAGTGATTTGTCTCTCTTGATATCTATATGGAGAACTTTACACAATTAATGGGATCACGCAGTATTTCATTGTGCTTTTCTATATAGCTTATTCTAAAAAGTCCCAACACAGACAATGCAACCCATGCCTTAGCAGCTGTTTCAACGGAGTGTATAATTCTACATACTACTGACTTATGTTTATATTATGCTATAAAGTTATGTCTATGTGGCAGGCTGTAATAAGAAAGTTGTTATTTGTCATTGTCCCTTGCATTATGCTACTTTTAATAAACTATTGTTAGAGTGTCTTTGGCAGGAACTTCCATTGCAACCAGTCACACAATGGGCTGCAAAGTAACTAATTTACGTAATCTACGTATTGTTTCATTGCATAGATTGCGTATATGCGACTATTAGTTACTATGCATGCGCAGTAGCTATTTTCGGCATCTGACGGACGTATTATGGGCGACGGATGTTGTTCTGGATCCAGCCCTATGTGTTAAACATAAAAGGCTTGCTTATTTTAAGTATTGTTCTGCTAAATAATGCATGTTAGTAGGCAAGCTGATTTAATCTCTCTATGGTCATGTGATACAGGAATTAAGATCAGGTTAGGTGGACCACAGTGTCTGATACCAACCCCCAATATTCTTGCTCTGAGCAATACAGCTTTAATATTACCACACCAGGTCTATGATTAAGAAATATTGGTGTCATATATCAATGAGGTAAAGGGCATGAAGCAATGAAAGAAGTACAACAGCGAGTAACAAATGACAAAATATGTCCCATGCATCTTTCATTGGATCGTGCCTCTGCACTTTACCTCATTG
This sequence comes from Limnodynastes dumerilii, assembly GCA_011038615.1. Classification (NCBI taxonomy): domain Eukaryota; kingdom Metazoa; phylum Chordata; class Amphibia; order Anura; family Limnodynastidae; genus Limnodynastes; species Limnodynastes dumerilii. The sequence continues at coordinate 709,008 of WWET01000001.1, read as the reverse complement.
ATATATGATATATGATATATGACATCATGAGAACTTTATATGAACTGTGAGCGGCTATTTAGCTTCGGATGTTCACCTAGATTTTCATTGGTGCATTTTTACAGAGACATAAATCAATTATGGATTTTGTATGTTCCTTTTTATAGACACTTTCTTGAATTTTATATTGTGCTGGATGTACATTCCTTTAGTATGTCATTAATAGGTGCTGAATAAACCATGTTTTTTTGCATTTCGCATTACACCATTGCATTACGTGTATGTATGTATATGTATATATATATATATATATATATATATATATACACACACATACACACACATGCACACACAACTACTAAAAACATAGGCAACTTTTATCATGGCTGGATATGCAGCAATTCTCTGTGAACACAAGGCAAGCACAGACAACATGCTGCGCCTCTTTCTGATTACCATATACCAACATTAAATGTTTACATGTCTCTCCCGGTTTGGGAATTAGGAATAGGATTCCTTTTGTATGTGAAGACATTTCAATGCTCTCGTCCTATCAACAATACAACAAAAATCTCTTGATCTTTTGGCATAGGCTGTGGGCAATCTCTGAACTTTCTTTATAATTTAAGAAGCAGATAAAGCCTAACAAGACTTTAGAGATGATATGTAGTTTGGAAAACGCAGATATACACAGGGGGGGTTTACTAATTACTGGCTGCTGCTCTGACATTTCCAAATGTAACTTATTAGGCATCATTATAATAGGAGTAATAGGAGTCTGCATTTACATAATAGATAGGGCGCGAGTTAGACATTTGCCCTGTGTAAGCTTGTGTCAGGGTAAACATTGCTGAAATGTGCAAATCATTCAAGAAGAAAATGGAATCCAAAGGCTAAAATATAACGGGGGGATGGGGAGAATGAATATAAAAATACAAAAAGTAGCATACTTGTGTTAAAGTCAGGTGGTAGTTTTTGTGTTTTAACATTTAGCATAATATTTTCATTGGGCCAGATCCAAAACTACGGACATGAGCAAATTGACGCTATCCGCTGATGTAAAATTGCCCATTAGTATTTACTGCGCACGGCAGATGTTACACCACTTAACTCTGAACATACGTACCAGCAACGTTTCAACAGCGTAACTACGAACGAAGGGCCGTGACATCCATACGACACCTGTAATTACGCTTCGGAGGCGGGGTGAGGCATTTAAATCGTACAGTATGGGCGTGCTTATGCACTTACGTATGTGAAGCCTTTACATACGTCAGTAGTTACGCTGTGAAAAGTTAAGTGTAAAACAGAAAAAATATGTACAAGGGAGGGGATGCCTAGAAAATACGCTAGCGTACATACGCTACGCGAGGAAACGTAGCAAGCCCTTAGGTCTGGATCTACCCCATTGCCATCAATTACAGCAGGTCCGTCTTACTATATATTTCTGTCTTTACTACTCACATTAATATCTGAATGAATAATAATGCAAAAATACATATTTGAATAAAATGTTTCTTCTCCTCCTCTGGGAGGTCAGGAACAGGGGACTTTATATGGACATCTATGATGCTGCAATTTCCGTTAAAATGTCAGGCGTGATGCTGCCCCTAGACAGGATTAGGCAGCAGCCTGAAGAGCACAATGGACATGCTTAGGGACCCTAAAACAAGGTACCATGTGGAACACACAAGCCTCCGCCGCTCGGCTCCTGTATGCAGGAGTCGAGGCTCAGATGATCCCCTGCAGCGGCGCCTGCTTGTACTGCTTAGCCAATTAGCTGTGAAGGACATGACAGAAGAGCACTGAAAGATGTGTATATCGGCTCCAGGTAAAACATCCCAGCTAACGCCATCCAGTGGGCAAACTCCAAAAGCCTTAGTCTACTAAATTGCCATCCCCATTGAGAAATCAAATTAGCAGTGGAGAGGCTTAGGCACATATTTTAGCACCAGTCATTTTCACTTATTATTAAAGTAAACAATGCACATGGGGCCGATCCAGAAGTGACTGTATTCCCGATCATGTAGCATATCTCACAGCGTGCATGCTCAGGAGTAATGTGCATATGCTCTTGCGGCCAGTCCACTCGCATTGCACCCGCTTGTCTTCTGAAGGGCGTGCCATGGGAGAGAAGGGGTGGAGACAACACAGTCAGTGTACATTAATGGTGTGCTCATTAAACTGCAGCAGACTCAGACCCAAACGCAGACAGAAACACACACTGGTTACCAGCCCCGGGTCATGTCTAAGTCCTGGGGATGATGGGCCTGATCCAGACCTACGCTCATGAAACGCCAACATACTCCCCTAGGCACTCCCCCTGTTCGTACTTACTTTTGTCGTCTTACGCTGAGCAAACCCTACCCTAACTTTTCCTCGTGTGTCCGCGGCCATCGTACAGCTCCTTGCGTAGTTACAACGCTTAGCACGCCCATACTGTACGATTTAAATGGCTCACCCCACCCTCGGTGCTTATTTACGGATTTCGTATGGCGGGCACGCCCCCTCGAGTGTGGCAACGAAGCTGGTACGCTCAAGACCCACACGGTTAGACTTTCGTAGCATAACATGAGCGTAACATCTGCCCCGAGCATGCGCTGTAAGTACAAATGGCCATTTTTACGCTTACGACCATCGTAAAAACGCATCCGAGCGTAGGTCTGGATCTGCCCCGATGTCACTCAGCGACCTATGTTAAGGCACTGTGTTAGCATTTCATATTTCAAATGCAATTCAAAAGCTATGGAATCACTGCTGCAGCATTGCGTAGGTAGAAAACCATTTGTAGTTGTTTATTTTAAAAAATGACATTTATTTTATTTTGCCTAAAATCATTCTTGGATATAGTTTTCGCTCATTTGCATTGCATCTAAAGTGCGCACACATCGGGCTGGATCCAGACCTAGTTAAGTGCATGAACTTAGTTACTCTTGGGCTAAACCATGTTGATTTCAGGGGGAGTCAAGATAATTGTATTCTTTGCATGCAGGGATATATCTTTGAATTGCTTACTGCACACAGATAGTGACCAGCGTTACTATCACACTGTTATTTAGACTTGGGATAGGAAACATCGCCTCTCATCTCTAATACTATTTGCAACAGATGAAATATGACTCCCCTGCAATCAACATGGTTTAGCCCAGGAGTGACTAATTTCATGCACTTAACTAGGTCTGGATCCAGCCCATCACGACCACACTCTCAGTATACATCGCAGTGTACTACTTACACAACAGATGTGGTTTGCTGGTACGATGTGTCCATTTTTTTACACATTGTATTCCAGCAGTGGAGCAGCAACAGCACTCACTTTATGACTGCTGCAAAGAAGACGCTCCCGCCTAGGGCCTGGTAAGCCCCAGGGAGCCTGTGGCTTCCTGGGATCCAACACTGTTAATCACCCTTGTGGCCTTATCAGACAAGAGATGTCATTTCCAACACGCAGGTTTCCTTGGGGGGCCCCATCTTGCCTAAGGCCCCTTGAGTTTTAAATCGGGTTCTGCTGCGTGGATCCAGCGACGAGTCAAGATCTGAATACTGCAATGGTGAACGATAAAATTTTCCCCTAACCCCTTGCCTAATCCTCGCCATAACACTCCCCTTCATATGAACCCGATCTTCATATGAACCAATATGTGCGCTTTTGTGATTCGCAATGGACGTACCGATGCTTATGACTATTCACTCAATATCCTTGACAAGATAAAGCTGCAAAAGACATAGGCCCTGATTCAGAGATTGGAAATAAGAACTTAAAGTTACACCTGGGCTAAACCATGTTGATTTCAGGGGAGTCAAATTTCATTTGTTGCAACAGTATTATAGTTAAAAGGGGATGTTTCCCAGCTCAAGTCTAATTAGCAGTTTAAAAGTGAAGCTGATCAGGTATCTGTGTGCAATAAGTAAAAGCAAAGCATTCTCCCTGCATGCATAGAATAAAATTAACTTGACTCCCCCTGAAATCAACATGGTTTTGCCCAGGAGTGACTTTAAGTTCTTATTTTCAGCCTCTGAATCAGGCCCATAAAGTTTTCTGCACTGTGTAAGAGTTTGCGTTTGCTCATTCAGCAAAAAAAAAAAGGAAAAGAATATTGTGATATAAAACAAACGGACACTAATTTGAGACACAAGTAGAGAGAACCAGCATTATGTCTGATAACAATATCTAGCCTTTCATTCTATCCACAGTGCCTAAGCAGCACCCGTGAATTAGAATTAAACTACAAGAGAGAAGATTACGTTATATTATTCGGAACAATGAATCAGCAGCTACATTGTTTCCCTGCTCACTCGAACAAATCAGCAGCAAATAATTACAATCCACAATGTCCAGACGCTTTCGAAACAACACTTCAACAGGAAAGCATATGTTAGATGCCTCAGTCCGCCTGAAATTAAATCCCATTGGGTTAAACAACAGATTCCAATTAAAACAATATGCGCAATTATCCATGTCCATTTCAGTCACAGTCTGTAATTTGAATGTTAGACACAGACCTTTGTTCTTTCACACTCAGACACATATATGTCTGCTGTTAGGCTTGTCACATGCATAGAGATGCAATATGGAGAAAATATTTTATTCTCACGCTTCTGAGGCATGATGGGAATTTATGCCAACAAACCTGACATTTTCACACTGGCTGTGATTCTCCCTGAAGAATGGAAGGCTAAGAGCAATTTTCAAAGCACAACTGAACAGGTGTATATCGAATATTGTGTATCGCGAATGGGATGGTTGTTGAATAAAGAAAACCTGCAGCCAATGGCCCAGATCCTGGGCTATGGGCGACAGGGGAATTATGCATGCTGCGTGTGTAATTCCCGTCAGCTATGATGTGCGCATGCACACATCATAGCTATGCTAGTGTACCGGCCGACCGGTTCGAAAACGGGGCCGGCCAGCAAGTTACGTTTGCCGTATCTCCGCCATATAGGCAGAGCTAGACATTTAAATGAGAAGACCGGGCGGGGGAAGCCCCACTACGACAAGGTCTGCGGCCGGAATCTGGACACGTAAGTGTCCAAATTTTACTTCCTTGAGCGAGGAGTGCTTAAGTGCTTATTGACCTCGCACGTCCGTAAGACGTGCATTGGTCAGGATCTACTCCAATGTTCTCTGAGCACAAATTATGCAATACTAAAACTGCACTCCAAAGCTCCATGTCAAAGCTTGTGTCTACACTCCATCTCCCAAATAGCCAGCATGCTGTAGCTCACTCTGTGACTCCATTTACTAATAATAGCACTAATTAAGTGCCTCGCAACAACGATCATCATATCTACTTTTATTAACCCCTTCGATGAGGTCCCCCGATGATCTGCTAGATTCTCACCTACATCGTTCGGTCTCACTCAAATATGAAGTACTGGCGCAGATTAAGTGACTTTTGGTGCATTGAAAATTTCAAGTAAAAAACACTGGGCATGTAGACAGACAGATGTGTAGTTTCGATCAGGTAGTTAGACAGATGTGTAGTTTGGGTCAGGTGGGTAGACAGATGTATAGTTCTGGTCAGGTAGATAGACAGATGTGTAGTTCTGGTCAAGTAGGTAGACAGATATGTAGATAGACATGTAGTTCCAGTCAGGTAGGTAGACACATGTGTAGTTCCAGTCAGGTAGGTAGACAGATGTCTAATTCCGGTCAAGTAGGCAGACAGATGTGTAGTTCCGGTCAGGTAGGTAGATAGATATGTAGATAGACATGTAGTTCCAGTCAGGTAGGTAGACAGATGTGTAGTTCCGGTCAGGGAGGTAGATAAATATGTAGATAGACTTGTAGTTCCAGTCAGATAAGTTTTAAATCTTTCTTTTTTTTTTATTTTGCCTACCGAAACACTTATTGGTGTTCCATGTTCATATGATTTATCGATGATTCCACTGGGCAAAATATATATTTAAGTGTATACGTTGTTAAATTATGTGACACTAATTACATTTTTAAGTGTCACAGCATAGTTCACAGGACTCTTTAGGTGTTCCAGTGGTCCCTATCATACCCCAACCCTTGGGCAGCTATTCCACCGTCAAGAGTCCTGACCCTCTGTCTTTGAAACACTTATATCAGGAGAGCACAGGTGCTGTTGATTAGCCCAAGCCTGATCACACCCAGGTTCTCTGCTGCTGCTCTAAAACCTGGTCAGGATTCTCCACATTACTCCCATGTGGAGGTATGCTGTCTCTGTCACAATATATTGATATATTTCTTTTTAGCGCAAAACAAAACAAAAAGAAGGAATTTATTTGGACTCAATATACCAATATCAATAAATCAATATATTAATATCAATAAATAAGTATACCAATATCACTAAATAAATATACCAATATCAATAAATCAATATACTACTATCTCTAAATCAATATAGCAATCTTATACCAAAGCAGATGCTGTAATAAGGGCTCCATTTATTACGGTGAGAGCTATACAAGAGGGGAATAAACAAAGCACATAAGTAATTGCCTTATGGACTCCTCAAACCAAATGCAGTGTTTTAGTTCATATATTTTCATCAGAAGCCATTAAATACACAGTTCCAAGAGCGTTTTATTATTTAAAAGCTTTATCCCCCAAGCATAATTTATAGCATGGTTATTAGGCAAGCATATGACTCTATTTTGTGTCCAGTTGTTAACAATTAGAATACTGATAAAGTTAAAATTGTTGAATATATTATATCCCTAAGAAATGGTACCAACTTTAAACCAGATTGTCCTATCAGCACCTAGCGCACGGTCATGTGAACAGCTCTCCTACATCCATGGACCTAATTTAAATAGTTAGTTGCTGGTTATGGACAGGACGCAGAATAAGTAACGAGCAGAAATTTACGCATTCCGAATGCATACTGCGCATGTGGCTGTTAAGCAATGAAATGCAGTATGATCAATGGGGCATTCTATTCCTTGACGACCTCCAATGGAGGGGCTTGACCAGGGTTGGCGACTCTCCTGGAATTCTGGCATCCTGAGAGAGACAGCAAATCTCCCACAATGGGCTTGGGGATCGTGAGTTTATGCTAATTACAGCCTCAAGTTCTGCCCCCTGTCTATCAATACTCTCATTTCTAGTGTCACTAGGGATTGAGCCGGCTTGATGGTGTAATTTGCGTCATTAATAACCGCCTCACCCTCCAGTAACACTGGACCGGATTCACGCCTAAGCAGCTGATGCTGATAGTTGAGAATTTTATTATGGCGCATGCGTAGTTTAAGTATGGAGTTTCACTACGTGTGGTCTTAATTAGTAGTTAGTTAAGTAAGAAGAGGTGTGTCACGGCAGCCTCGGGCCATTTTTAAGAAGAGTGGGGGGGGATTTAAATGAGCCAAGGAGGGCGTGGGATATTCATGCGTAAGACGGGCACTTAAGGTAACCTTACGATTTCGTATTAGGCACCAGCCCCATTCTACATGGATTAGGTGCGTAATACTTAAGCTGTGATTCTGAGCTTGTATGTCGTTTGTACTCCCCTCACATGCAGAGACTTTAGCTTTGCACACATGTAAAGTGAATTCCGTATAAAGGACTTATGAACGTCTGTGCAGACCAATTTATGTATCCAGCTCTAAGCTCTAACAAAACAAACACATGGGAGGTTCTGGTAAGGTAAGGGATTAATCAAATGTATAGAGTTTTATTTTTACCATAAACACCTGCTGAAGGAAACCTATGGATGCCTAAACACCAAACATCAGCTCAGTGACCACAATGCAACTACTGTCAACGTCCAAATTCCATGGATCTACAGATAAGCCCCCAAAAAAACAAAAGTATCTGCTTCCCATCCAATGATAGATTCAGATAAATAAGATTAAATCTTTAGTTATTAGGATAATTGCTTGAAGAAAATAAACACTAAGGGCCGTATTCAGAGATCCGTTTTCCGTGCGTATTTTTAGGTACGTTTAAACTGCGCATGCGTAGTAACTTTTTTTACGTAGTTCATGTGGACTATACACGCAGAAGTGCCTCACGGATGGACTTGTGAATCCCACGGTGGAACATACATACGGATATGCGACGTAAAAAATACACACGGACAAATTTAAATAAAAATGGGCGGGGGGAGGCATTTAAATGAAGGAAAGTGAGCGCGATTAGCTAGATACGGACGGACGGAGGACATATACGCACGGAATGGAACACGGAAAGAAACAGATGGTCTATGGAGGTGTAAGTCACCAAGAGCACGGCCAAGAGAGTGGAGTGTTATGGGTCAGTGTGTGCGTATATTTGCGGTGCGGTCTGAACACGGATCTCTGAGTACGGCCCTAACTAAATAACTAAAAAATAAAAGAAAAAAACACCTTAGTTTGACACAAGTAGAGTTATATTATGAACATTTGCTTTCTGTACATTAATATTTTCTACTTGAAAAACCTGAATAGTGATGTTTGCATAATGAGCTGGATTTCTTGGCTGGAGGGACAACAGTAAAACTCCAGCAGGAAAACAACGAACATTGTGTTATCTTTCCAACTCCTATCAAAGTGCCAGAAGGCACCTAGAGAATGTCATAGTCTGAATTATCTGATTTATATATGGTGGCGTTATATCACGCATGTCTTAGTGATCTGATTTATATAAGGTGGCGTTATAACATGCATGTTCCAAACTTATTTCAATTCTGTGCTCAAACAAACTATGTTAGTTAATCAGTTAGATATCAAAAAGTGCTGTAAACATATTAAAGTTAATGCACAGCACAATCTATTTACTTTATCATTACTTGTTATCGGTTTTCTGCTTTATCGGCAAGATGCCCATACCATGGTGTAGTAAGCTAGAACCTGTGTTAGGTGGTTACAAGACTAAAAATGATTTACCTATCACACATCCAGTGTGGATTGATTGTGGTGACAGAGAATAAGCCTTCTTTATGGGATGCATGGTGGACGTTTTATGTAGTTAAATACTCTCATATGCAAAACAAAATATAGAATTATTAGGGAAATATTTCAAGGAAAGGGTGAAATATGGAGCATATTTGAAGGCACTGCTTATGTTACAGGAGTCTTCTAATTAAAAATAAATAAAAAATATTCCATTACAACTCTGGAGAGAGGGATCAAAGGTTGGACAAAACTAAAACCTAGGGACAAAATAATGGGCAATTATACCATTATAGAAGTAGTAGTGATGTCCCCATCAGTTATGAGTGCAATATTCAAAACACAAATAACACAAAGGACAGGGAGGGAGGGCAAATTTTCACTGAACCTAAATCTGGCCATACACTAGAGCGATTATCTTCCTGATCATCCAATTATTGGGTGATCAGGCAAATAATCACTGTAGTTAGTGGCCAGGATCAATTTTTCAAACACTCAGAGCTATGTATTATATCTTTTATTCAACAATCACTTTTGATTGGTTGGTCATCAGGGCCCATAACTAATTTGAAGAAGTCGCAATATGCATGGTAAGGATCACTATATGATTGATACTCTGAAATAATAAAGAGGGTGTTGCGAAAATAATTAACATTGCCTTGTTATAAAAGGTTATAGATTGGTTTCACCTCAGGATATCAGATCTGTTTTGTCTTTCAAACATATTCAACTTACATGGTGATTATAGGTGCTTGGGGCCTGATTCAGAGATCCGATATTAACGATAGGTGCTTATATTTAGGATCGGATCGACTTTGCATCAACTGCGCATGCGTAGTAATAGTGCAACGCCATGTACGTTGAAGATAGGGTCAGAAATGCCTTAAGGTCGGACTTGTGAATCGGTCGGAAACAATTGCGATCCAGCGGTCCAGCGGAAATCTAGGAACCAAAGCTTTGCATAGAAATGGGCGGGGGGAGACATGGAGATGAGGGAAAGTGGGCGTGATTACAGACATAGGACCCTAAATATACTCAACTAATACACATAAGGTCGGAAGTGAGTGCGGCCAGATAGGGCAAGTCAATGCAGGTCTAACTTTAGGTCCGGCCGCTGTTTGCAAGGGGAAACTCTGTTTATTCAGTGGGATGTAACCTGCTTCGACCTGCCACTTAGATGCGTATATTTGTGATCCCATCGCCGACGGATCTCTGAATCAGGCCCTTGATGTTTAATTTGTTGTGACCTCCAATTCTGAAGCCATCTTAAATATTAAATGAATGCCAGCATACACAGTAGAAGTAGAAATATATAGAGACAAGTTATAGGACAGAACCTTTAATAACAAAAACTAAAAAGCTCCTAGAGAATCACCGTCACTAAATTACTCGTTAAATCCTGTCATGTCTGTTTTAATGAGAACAATTATAACATGATCAGCTAGACAAAGGTCATACTGTTACCATAGGGAGGGAAAGGCAGCGGGATGACAGGGCTTAAAACCAAGAAAGGCCAGACAGATTTCTCAGCAAGCAAAATGTCAATTCATTATCTTTTTACAACTATCTCAATTACACCGCGTTAATCAGCTGTGTAGGACATCAAGGTGGAAGTTAGGGGGAAGGGAAGCCTGAGGAATATGAATTAGTCCCATCGTAAAATAGCAAATGTGATTTTTAATAATGGGGCGTCTGTTTATAGCCCAGTCTATGCTCTGTAGTATGTTTTTCCCCATCTGAGAAACCATTTCTCTTTTCTTAATAAGGTATTATAGGTCCTGAGGGTAATACACAGAGTATAATAGATTTCTCTCTTTAAAAGGTGACCAGACACACCGCATTAGACTTTAAAGCCAGACTCAATTAGCCAGAAAGCCACTTATATAAAAGAAATGATTTAAATAAAATAAAAGATTACAATTTAATACAAGCATTGCAGGGAATTTAGCATGGTGTAGACATCACCTGTAATTATGTAATGATCTCAATTAATGTAGTACATTGGAATTTAGAGGTTAGACAATGGAAAGTTAAGCATAATTGCTGAATATTTGCAATTTACAAGATAAGTGGAGAGTGGAAAGACCAGGGATACAGCAAAGTCAAATGAAAAGCTTGTCTTCATCTGAAATTCATCTAACTACAAGATGAAAGATGGCGTGGAATGAAATTAGCATTTGCTAAAAAATGAGGCACTGTAATCCAGAAGACAAAAAGAATTAAGAAAGTCAAAGTGTTTAAAATGAAGTTCAAATGAATTAAGTTTCAATTCATATTTATTCTACATTCCTGCATGACAATTATTGCTAGCTTCGGAAGACACCCTTACGTCTAGCTTGACTTTTTCTCTTAACGATTATGCTACAATTACATAAAGTTTCATCCATTCCAAGAAAGTTGTTTATGGCTACAGTGTCTGGCCGACCCGTGTCCAGCATATAAACATTTAAAGAAGATCTCTAGTCTATTCTCACAATGTGAACAGCTTAACTGGCAGAAGGATGAGTTATAAAAAGTCTATTGCATAGAGGAATGCACTCGTTAATATAAATGTAATTAATATGAAAAGTCACTGATAAACTCGAGGACCATATAAAAGCACTGGACCGTAAGTGAAATTCAAGGTGACCTCTGATATGTATAATCATCACTCTATTAGAGGGCGAACAAATCACGGCTCACTGATTATACAAAGGGGACAGAATAACAGGTGTATTCTCAGAGCCGGCTCAGAACGGGAGTGAGCTCAAAAAGTTTGCAGTACTCCCCTTGCGCCTGTCTGTGCATCCGTGGGCTGTGCGCTCGTGTTCAATTATATTAAAAAAAGGGGCATTTAACTCATTTTAATAGGTGCAGTAGCTGTGTAAGAAGCCTGCGCTTCCGTGAAAATCTTACACCGTGTCAGGGGATGGTGTAGGTCACAGGCGCAGGTCAATGGGGAAATGGCCTTATACATCCAATAAACAGTTCCCTCTACACATTGTAAAATTGTAACTATGGAAAGTCCTGGTTATACAGTACTCTACAGTTGTATTATTTTATATACCTGAATAGCAGCATATTATGATTAGGGTGATGCATGTCAGGGGGTTTAAAGAGAAAAAAAACATTTAAACCACACAAAACTGCTATATACTGCTGCAGTACGAGCCACAGCCTCTGCGCATATACCCCGACTGCAGGTATACAACGACTGTCCTTTTATACTACATCCTATCCAACGCCCTTACAATTAGAATTTACAATATGGTACATTAGTGTACACCATACACAGCACGATAGCTCAGTGCATAGGACTTGTGTCTCACAATGCTGAGGTCATGAGTTCAATTCATGGACTAAGCATTATCTGTGTTTCCTCCCATGCTCCAAAAACATGCTGGTAGGTTAATTGTTGAATAAATTAACACTATTGTATGTGTTAGGGACCTTAGAATGTAGCTCCAATGGGGAAGGGACTGGTAAATATTCTCTATAAAACGCTATATAAAAACCTGTAATAATAATAATAATAATAATACTACACCGATCACCCAACACATTACTCCCTGTTATGCTATCTCCAGCTGAGACACAAGACTGGCACAAAGCCATTAGCAGAAGATCCTGTAAGTTGTGAAGTGGGGCCTCCATGGCTCGGACCTGTTATTCCAGCACATCCCACAGATGCTCCATTGTATTGAGATCTGGGGAATTTGGAGGCCAAGTCAACACCTTGAACTCGTTTGTCATGTTCCTCAAACCATTCGTGAACACTTTTTGCAGTGTGGCAGGATGCATTATCCTGCTGATAGAGGTCACTGCCAGCAGGGAATATCGTTGCCATGAGGGGGTGAGCTTGGTCTGCAAGAATGTTTATGTAGGTGGTATGTGTCAAAGTAACATTCACATTAATGCCAGGACTCTACATTGTCAAGCAGAACATTGGCCAGTACATCACACTGCCTCTGCTGGCAGCCTCCTTCCCTTACAGCATCCTTCAGCTGTCAGTGGTTGTAATATTTTTGGCTGATCGTTGTATAGTCCTATGATAACAGTGACTAATGCTGTCTTTTCATGGTTGCTGCGGTGATCTATGTAGATTCTGCCTTCCCTTGCGTAGAAGATACAGAGTCTCTCTCTGCTTATGTGCTATCAACACTACACTTTTAACATATACAACAATGGTTACAGCAGGGCTTGAAGAAGCTAAGAGCACCACTGGTATAACCAATTGGTAGGCTAAAAGAAAGTATATTTACTATTAGCAAATGGTTGTAGATATTTGAGACATCTATGCCTCTGGTCCTCTCGCTGTAACTGAGGAGGTCCCATTGATCATTCAAACGAGGGATGGCTACTCATCACACTCCAATACTGTTTCTGGTCGTGCTGTCCTGAGATGTAGCTGGGAATGTTGGAGAAATATCTTCCTGATCAACATGCACTCATAACATCCATTCCTGGCCGCCTGGTTGGCTGAAATGAAATAATCCAACAGCCAATCACAAGAACAATTCACAAGTTTTTATGTTATGCATTGCTTGTTCCAATACATCACGATGATTGCAGCGGCGTGTGGCTATTTAACTTTTTTTGGTTTGTTGCCTTCTAACTACATGCAGACTGCTCTCTGCAGACAGATCATACACCAATCACCCTTGGGACATTTCTATCTATGGAAGCTGGTTGAAAGGCTATATCCTGTAAATAGCCAACAGACCATGCCTTCGCTGCTGGTTAAATCATTGGTCTCCTGCCTCTTGCCAGCTCCTTACTCAGCGTGAAAGTCGTCTGCTTCGATGTGCTCTAGTCGATTCCTGTTTGCTCCTTGACTTCTTCATCCATCCACCTGCCTGTTACCTACTGTCCTCACCCTTTGTTCTCCCTGTTTAATATTTCCTTGTCTGCTGTTGGTTACAGTGCGCAAAGACAGTATGACCTTGCAGTATTCGCCAGCAGTTCTTGTGCCTCCCGTTGCCCTGCGCTTACCATTTAGCCAGAGACAGTGAAGTGTTATTTCCAGCTGACTCTTCAGTCTGAGACTCATTCCATTTGACTCTCCTTTGGCCCTTGCCATTCACTCTTTACTCACATTGGGCCGGATTCAGACCTACGGCCGACACAGAACTTATGCAAGCCATTTGCGTAAGTTCACCGTCAGGGAACATCAGCACATGCGTGCGGCAGATGTTCCCTTAGTGTAAGTACTAACGTACATAACAAAGTTACACACATCAGTACTTATGGGGAAGGGACAGACCGTTCATTTACGATGGGACTATCAAGGGGATAGCCATTTAAATGAAGGGTACAGGGCGGGGAAAGCAGACTTAGTGATAATAATTAAGGTAGGAATCTGGACACATAAGTAAAGCGTGCGAGGGTCTGGATTTAGCCCATTGTCTGTTTCTTATCTCCTTTCTTCAGTGACTAGGCTGGCTGAGGCCTCCCTCTGGTGGTTGTTGTATGGGCTCTGGGCTGGTCCCAGGTGCAGTTAGGTTCCATATATATATATATATCCTCACCTGACCCTGTCATGCAATCTAGCCTTTTGGATCTTTATGTACTCTGTGAGAGTGCAGTTGTTACTCTGTTGGAAGGGTCCACTTGATTAGGTTACTGTTGGGAAATGCCATTGGGTGTCACAACCTGCTAGGTGTCTGCAGTCCAGTCTTTCCCCACCATAAAGTGCTCCGGTGAACACCAGTCTCCTAGTTAGACTCCATGCCCAAAGTTGCAACCATTGTAACAGTGCTGCTGCCTTTGTGTGTGAGGGACAAAGTGTTTCCTGGGATTGGATCTTTTCACTAGATGGTTTCAGCATATGAAGGTCGGAGGATTACTGTTACATTGGTTGGAATGGGTGTTGTATCTACAAAGTTGGTTTTCTGTAGGACTGTGCAACCAGTCTGGTCTGGAGTTCCATCTGAAGAGGATTGGACGAATGTGTAGCCAACTAAATGAGTGTATAAGTAAATGCAAGCAATTTGACAGAATACACATTATTTATATATTTAATACTGTGTACTTTACACAAGACATTGTTTATGCACACATATAAGCTTATAGCCACCTCCTCTTCACACTTTCAGTCTCTTACTTTAGGTTCTATGTGTGTGAGAAAGAAAAACAATTCACCTAAGGCACATGCTATCTTCACAGCCTGAGAAGCCAGTGCATACGTTAGTGTCTTGGAGGTAGCAGCAGGTAAGGATGTAAGCAGATGCTATCAACCTGGTTCCCCTGTGTGAAACCATGATTAAAAAACAAACATGTTATGGTACTCCACTGTGCATCTGCTGCCTGGTTGTTAATTGAGAAAGAAGATGCTCTTCCAAAATGATGATACATCTATCAGATGCAAATCTGCCCACAACCCAATGCAACACGCTAATCGGAAAATAAAGAGAGATAACTACGAGCAAACAACATTTTGCCAGAACAGGTAATTACAAGCTGCAAGTGTTCTCTACTATATGTAGTTTTCCTAGAAATTTATTTTATTACTAATATTTTTTGGGAAACTATGTAACCATGGTTTCCAAGAAGTAATTTAAAATATATACCCAGAATACGCAAATATGATTAATGAAATATGCTGGCACTTCACAAATAAAAAATATAGTACTGTGTTATTGTAGGGTAATTATTTTATTTTGGGCACATGTGAGCAAGAGCAGAAAAAAGAATTGTCATTTGTAGATTCAGATGAATATTTTAATTCTAGTTGAAAAACATAACACAAGTATAAAAGCTCAATAAATAAGTAAAACACACACACACACACACTATATATATATATATAT
>WWET01000001.1:662050-681956 GCA_011038615.1 Limnodynastes dumerilii | reverse complement strand
TTCCCTACATACTAAATTGTGTCTCTCTACTCTACAAAGTGTGAAAAGCAAGCAACGGGTGGCCGGTGCAGGAATAATAACCTGGAATGTAAATCTCAGTTTCTTTCTGCAATCACAGATGGCACAGCGACGCGATTTGCTGATATTCACCTCGGTGGGGAAATGACTGTTTCAGAAGCACCATCTGCATTATCTCCAGCGAATGGAATATTTTAATAGCAATGCATTTTCTGAATGAAATCCTGTTAGTGTTTGAATTTCAGATAAAGACACAATGCAACCCTCAGCACAGAATGTCATCCAAAGATTTTCTTTTTGCGATAGTTGGGTTAAACCTCAGCGTGGAATCTGCAATAATATCCTTTGAACACTATTTTCCCTCTCTGCAGTCTGCAGCTTGTGCTTGGCATAGGATTCGTTGTGAGCGATGCAGGGTCACAGTGAATCACTGACAGACACAAAGCACAGCAGAACACTGAAAGCAGGTGTAGTCTTAACAATGGAATCACAGCTATGACTCAGGTTTACGAGTAGGTAGCCCACCCTGTGACTCAGACACGTCTGTCATGGAGGAGGCATAGCAAATGATGTAGATAAGAATATCATTCTGGGTGGTGGTGGGGGGGGGTAATGTCATTCAAGCATAAGAGCAAGACTCAGAACTAATATAACTTTTTTATGTATTAACTTTTATTTCAACTAAGATTTTTTGAAAAGAAAGGGAGAAATAGGTAAAAAAAATCCTATCCATTACAGGACATTCAAATGTGTCTCTATAAAAATGTATCAATAGTGTGCGTCTGATTTGGATCACACTGCTCTTTCATACCGGGTGTCTTTTCTTAAGCTGGCCGCACACTAGAGCAATTATTGCTCCCAGCAGGAGATTCCGATAATTGGGACGATGTTGGCGCCATACACTGCACTTGCTGGGTGCGATAGTCTTGGCTGTAGGGGGAGGTGCTACTGAGATTGACAGATGTCCCTTGCAGCTGATTGGCTGTATGGGACCTCCATCAGTCTCTGCACTGATTGGCTGCATAGCTCTCCTGTCAGTCATGGCAAGACGGCCTGTGCAGTTTCTAATTCGCTGGCTGATTGAGAAATTCTGGCCAATGTGTGGCACCTCTGCCTCCTGGTGGAGCCAGCAGGTGGAGGCATGGAGACCAACTGGCCCAAACACTACACAATATCACCCCCCAGGACGATAATCATTCAGAAATCCTGAACGACACGATTATCACCCCAGAGCCTGTCTGGAATGGTAATCTGAGGTTTCAGAAATCTTCCTGCACCACACACTGCAGCGATTTTTGGCCCAATTCTTGATAATTGTAGATTTGGGACGATAGTCGCTCTAGTGTGTGGCCAGATTTAGTAGACTGTTTCCTCTAAATGCCTACAACCCAAACTTCTGAAATTCCAGGAATTTCTGCATGAATCAAATGGAAAAGTTAAGGTAGCCTCAAGCTGTTGGTGTCTGTCCGTGCAAGGCGGAGTGGATGCAATGCAAGAACACGGATGTTTGTGGATACAATCTCATTTAACACAAATGCTGCATCCAGCCTGTTAATCCTTAAAGGACCCACTATAAGAGCTAATAATAAAATGCAGTCATAAAAGAGAATGATGCCAGCATCCCCATACGCATCAAATTCACATCCATCAAACTTCTACACCCAGACACCCAACCACGTCATAAGCACCAGAAACATCAAATGTTTGTTCATGATCGCACAATAAAGCTTCCGGTAGCTTCCGGGTGAACCTTATATACTTACCTCATCAACACCATTTACCCGACATCTTCTTTTTAGACAGGTTCTTCTGATTGATGCTTAAAAGCTAAACTGGGACAGGAGATCAACACTTAAGAACGCGACTGGGGTGTGGGATTAACAAGTGATTACTCAGCATTGGGTTTAGGGTTTGGATTGGATTTACAGTTAGCAATAGTGAATAGTGAAAAATGAAGATAACAATACTGTTGGATTCAGTGCTGTCAGGACTTCATTGTTGACTTCATTGTTGAGCTGATGTTTTCAACTGCATGAATATTGATAAAGTGACTGTTAAAGTCAGACACGGCAACCTCCCAGTATTAGGTTGGAAGGAAGAAGACTCATTTTCATGTGACTATTTATTAAAGCCATTCCAATAGAGAAGTAGCACATTTCTCCGACATACAGTATCTTAATGCTAATATCAGTACATAACCTGCGATAAAGCTGAGTCTGCCAGTGACTAATGGATCTAAGCCAAGACTACCTGTGTTTTAAGCTGGTGGCAAAGACTAGTTAACAAGTAAATCACCAGGAAGCCTGTTATTGGATAGACCGTTTTGGCAGCTAAGTTATTATAAATTGCTGAAGTTTTAGGTCCATATACTAGTACTTGATAAATTGTCCTGAATCATCTCACTTATGGATGAAAGCAAAATAGATTCATGCAAAAATACAAAACACAGCATTATGTGACAAAGGCATTAGCTGAATCTATCAGAAATTGTTAACTAGCGACGGCAACTGTCAAATACTGATGTGTAAATGCCAAGCCTTTAGTGCTATGGCTACTGACAGGTCTAATTGGATCTGTGTGGGTTGTCACAGTTCCCAGTTAGGTGCACAGACATGGCCATACGTTGTCAGACAATCTGCTGATGGTCATGAACAGTGAATCAGTAAAAGCTAGAGACTGAGCAGATTGGCTGAGAAGATTAGCCATCCCGCAGAAAAGACCTGACTAGCAATGTGTCCATCTTACCAGCACTGGTGAAATACTTGAATTGCTCAGGATCGGACAACAGGAGCCTAAGACATCAGACCTTCAAACATGACCTATTCCAATATGCTCCGCACCTCAGCTGCCAACTGTCACTCATCGGGTGAAATGACTTAACTGATATTTAAAAAACTATTAGTCTCTTTAACAAAGGAGGTTACCATAGTAACTGACAGTTGGAAACTAAGAAGCAGAGTATGTTGTACCTAATGGAATGGGTCATGTTGGAGGGTATGAGACATCACCCAAGTGTATGGTCAGCTTTACCAGTGATCTATCTGCACACGGGTGAAGCAACTATAAAATTTGTAGGTGCCCTCCCACCCCCAAACACACACACAGTCTGCCCATTGTCCCCAGTAGAGTGGAGACTTGGTAATACCTAGCTCCACCCCTTGGGCTAGGAAAATTGGAGATGTTGCCTTATAGCAACCAATCAGATTCTAGCTCTTAATTTCCTATTACATATAAAAAAAATGTCAGCTAGAATCTAGTTGGTTGCTATGGACAACATCTCCACTTTTCCTATCCTGCAGCTTAGTAACTCTGGCCCTTGGTGTTTACCATGTTCTGTTTACATGGACCTACCCTCCCCTTTCTCCAGCTCTACATATAATGGTATGTATTTCTCTGTGGGCATTCACAGTATAAATTAGTGCCCCACAGACATAATTTGTTTTAATTACCTTCTTTTAACTTCTACATAGTTGTTTGCTGCTGACCAATGAGCTAAGCTTTATAAGGGCCGGATCTAGAACTACGGCCGTCGGGTACGAGCGACCATAAGATGGTGATTGCTAGCTACTGCGCATGCAGTGACCATGTACGTAATCTACGTATTGTTTCGGTGGTATGTCGATTGCGTATAGGCGGCCTTTAAGACCGCCTATACGCAATCGACGTACCGAAACGATACGTAGCTTACGTACATAGGGGCTGATCCATAGCTACGCCCGCCGTAGTTACTAAGATCGGCTTAGTAAGATCGGCTGAAAAGCAGATCTACGCATGCACCGGGCAGATGTTGCCAGGAGTAACTACGGCATAGTAATGCTGGAGGGGGCGTCCCCCAGCGTTACTATGCGTTACTATGCTGTAGTTAGTGTAGGGAGGCGGGGGGAGGGAGGGTAATGAGGCTGGGAGGGCGGTGTTATTGTAACAACGCCACCGTCCCAGCATAGTTACCCTCGCTTACGCCGGCTGAAGTTAGGGTAGCCTTCAGCCGGCGTAAGTGAGGGTAATTATCCTGGGAGCAGGGGGAGTGTCAGGGGGAGTCCTCGATGTAACGCTGAGTGTTAGTACGCTCAGCGCTACATCGTGGCTCTGGATCACGCCCATAGTTACTATGCATGCGCAGTAGCTAGCAATCACCATCTTGCAGCCGTTCGTACTCAACGGCCGTAGTTCTGGATGGATCCGGCCCTATGGGCCAGACCTACGCTCCCATTACGTTTTATCGTGTAGTGTATTTATGCTAGCATACCTTTTTACGCTTGCCAAACCCTACCTTAACTTTTCAAAGCGTAACTACTGACATATGTAAAGCCTTCACGTACGTAGGTGCCTAAGCACCGCCCATACTGTATGATTTAAATGCCTCACCCCGCCTCCGAAGCGTAATTACGGGTGTGGTTGACATGCCCCTTCGTTCGTAGTTACGCTGTTGACACGAGGCCGGTACGTACGTTCAGAGTTACGTGGCGTAATATCTGAATCGCACATGCTCAGTACATGCAAAATAGCGTTTTTACGTCTCCGGTTAGCGTACTTAGTTCTGGATTTACCCCTATACGGTTAATATAAAAACAAATAAAATGAATTCAGACATCTACATTAGCTTATAACTATTATTCGGTCAGCGCAATTAAAATGTTTGCTTTGTGTCCCAAGAAACAAATATATTTGTTTTCAATTTCTGTAGGTAATATATTATTTATATTATACCTCTAGTACATGTTACCAGCAGCATGCTCGAGGGACGCAAACTATTATTCATTCCACCAGAAGTTCAAGCACTAATATACCTAGGGGATAATGTATTTTGAATCATAATATTGAGATTTACTTTTTCATGCAATCTGCTAAATAAATAATACATAAAACGCATTAGAATACTGAAGAGAATTTCTACACTATGTATGGAATTTCAATATCATATAAAGCGCTCCAAACAATCAACTTTATGGGTGTTTCGCACTAGCCCAGTTAATGGGGAACATGTTCATTTAGCATGTATGCAACCATATCATCTGTGTGCATAAATATCAAAGCACCTTAAAATCAAGCTGTTCCGATTTTTCTGTTTCCAAATAAAGGGAAGCACAAAATCCAGCATTCTCTCCACAGTACCTTAATGCTGGCAAAACATTCTGCAATATTTGCAATAATATTGGACCAGATCCAGATTTAGGATACCACAATGGTCTGAGTGCAGCATCAGCGGTGAATATAGTGCCAGATCATTAAAGTATTCCCCTTGCAGGTCAACTGATCAGCACTCTTTTAGAGCAGAAAGTAGTGACAGCCCAGAGGAGATAGCGTGGGTAGAACAGAGGAGAGAGCAGGGACAGGGCAGAGGAGAGAGAGGGGACAAAGGAGGAGAGTGCGGGGACAGAGTGGAGGAGAGTGTGGGGACAGAGCGGAGAAGAGAGCATAAAAGGAGCAGAGCGGAGGAGAGAGCAGGGACGGAGTGGAGGAGAGAGCAGGGATAAAGCAGAGGAGAGAGCAGGGACAGAACGGAGGAGAGAGCAGGGACAGAGCGGAGGAGAAAGCAGGGACAAAGCAGAGGAGAGAGAAGGGACAGAGCAGAGGTGAAAGAGGGGACAAAGAAGAGGGGAGTGCAGGGACAAAATGGAGGAGTGAATGTGAACAATGCAGAGGAGCGAGGGGAAAAAGCAGAGGAGAGAGCAGGGACAGAGTTTATTAGAGGGCAGGGACAGAGCGAAGGAGAAAGCAGGAAGAGAGTTGAGGAGAGTGCGGGGACAGAGTGGAGGAGAGTATAGAGACAGAGTGGAGTAGAGCGCAGGGACAGAGTGAAGGAGAGTGTGTTGACAGAGTGGAGTAGAGAACGTAAAAGGACAGCGTATCGGCATGCACTCCCCCCCCGACACTCCCCCTGTGGCTGGCGTAATTACAGACTGTTACGCCGGCTGAAGGCTACCCTAACTTCAGCCAGCGTAACAGAGTGTAATTACGCCGGCCACAGCATCATAACTTCCCTCTCTCCCCCACCTACCTTCCGTAACCTGATAAACAGATTACGCTGGGCAACATCTGCCCGGCGCATGCGCAGGCCGTAAATACGTACACAAGAAAATTTTTGCCTACTTTGAATAACTGGAAATCATTGGTAGTGTGTTCTGATCCGTAATTGCCATGTTCACGCATGCACCGTACGATGCACTGGGTAGTTATGCATTCCGAATGTGTAAGTTCCCAGTCATACAGAATTGTGCACCCCGGTCCATGGATTCAGAACTGAACACAGTATTCCAGCAGCGCTAATGACCTATAGGGTGTTATTACTAATTCTCTTTCTCTAGATCGTATCATTTTGTAGTCCTACGCTGGGTAAATTGTCCAGCATTGAAGATGTTAAACCATTTCTGTGCTGACAAACTGATTTTCAGTTACACTTAACAAGACGACAGTCTAGAGTTTGAATAGGTTTCTCTGCCGATGTGTGACGTCAGGAAACTGTACACCCCAAATGGGATAATAATCGTTACAAATCCAGGCATTTCATAGCATCATAAAGAATGACTCCATTCATAAACAAAGTTCTGAATCATGGGGTGCTTTAGGCGCGGACATGGGAATCGCACTTGGGGACATACGCACGGAGGGGCGGGGTTGAAATACGTACCTGAAAAGTTACGTGAAAGTGGGTGGGGGGAGGCATTTAAATGAGTCTTTGAGGGCGTGGTTACCTAGAATCGCACGTAAGACATACATATACGCACGTTAGTACACACGTAAAGATAGAGGTGGTCTATGGAGGCGTAAGTCTACGATTGCATGGCCGTGAGAAGGGAGTGTCGTGGGTGTTGGTGGGTGTTGGCTTGCTATGTGCGTGCGTATAATGGCGGACGTTTGAAAAACGCATCTCTGAATACGGCCCAGGATCTCAAACCATCCATGCTCGGATTTCAATACAAATTGTTTTCTCCCAAATACATAATTAAAATGGCACACAGGCATGTGATCAATACAATGACCGTAAGAAAAACACAAAATGGCGCCGTAACGTTGGGATTTGTTAGCGTAATCTACATGATATTTCATGAGCTCACCCTCCTGTGTATTGGAAAGATCCAGAGCAATCTCTAGGCGAGAGGAGTCATCGTCAGCTGACAGGAACTGGGCGCTGGATGATTGCAGTAACGATTGGCTCATTAAGGGGTCACTAGTGTCCTGAAGTTTCATCTCGTGGTTTATATATGATAGAGGATATTTCACACATTCAAAGTCACTATGGACACAAAGTTTGCATTGCTGTTAAAAAAGAGGGGGGAACCCACCACAACATTTAAAAAGCAACAAAATTAAATTAAACCTCCCCTAAAAAAATAAAACATAAATAAATACCCTCTCCCCTGTACTCAAATTAAATTACATATAGAGAAAAAAAACCCTACAGGTGCCATTGTATCACAGTGTTTCCCCCTTATTATATATTTCCCTTTCTCAATGTCTTCATAGAGGTCTCTATTCAATCAACGCTATTTTCAGTTTCTTACAGCAAATGACTGTGGGTCATTACTAGAACAATACATACATGAAACCCCATGAGAAAAATGGTTACACTATTTATGTATACTTATTTATATCTAGGATCACAATAGACGAGAAATATGGATTCTAAAGAGAGAAGTGAAGGCGACTGAGTCACATGTTCAGTCACGTGACTCCTGAGCCAAGTCTCGGGCCCTTTTCTGAGTCTTATGCAGGTAAGAATCTCGCTCTGGTGTCTGTGGGGTCTCAGTTTCAATAGTAAGGCATTGCCTGCAATGTTATATTTTTTCCTCTCATAGGGCCGTATTCAGAGATACCTTTATTTAAAGGACGCAAATATACGCACGGCCGTTGCAAGGCAACACCCATGACACTCGCCTCACATGGACAGGTTGACGGTGAGTTACGAGTGCCTCGACCACCCTTACCTTTAAGTTTGTATCTCCCAGCATATAATGCCTCCGTAGGGGAGTATCTAACTAACCGCGCCCTCACTGAACCCTCAAATGGTCATATAAATGCCCCCCCCCACCCACTTTCACAGATCTTGCTCCGGACGGATTATAAACACGCCCCTCCGTATGGATCTTCGCACGTGGGATTCCCAAGTCTGTGCCTACTGGACTTCCAAGCGTAAAATCAATGTAGATTTAATAAATTTAGTTACTACGCATGCGCAGTTCATCGAATGGTAAAAATACGCACTAAACCTTACGAAAAAACAAATCTCTGAACACGGTCCATGATTACTTCCTTCAAGAGGTAGACACATTGCATTTCCCTATTATTTGATTATGTGGCACTTACAAGGGTGTTTGGAATGGTTTTTCCTCCAAATCTTCAATTAACTCCAAAATGCTGGTAGATTGAGGTTTGCTGGATGGGATGTATTTTACTCCAGCACTGATTCTCAAAACACGGCCATTTTCACCTATTAGAAGAAAAGAAACCTAATTCAGTGAACACTAATAACCATCATTCTTTTATAACCAATTATTGGCCCGTATTCAGACCTCCGTTTTCTGTGCCCGTAAATAAACAGCTGAATACGGGCCATTATTATTATTACTATTATTATTATTAACGCTTATTAATATATAATATAGCACCACAAATTGTCTGCAGTGCTTTACAGAGAACATTAGACATACGTAACAAAACGCAACGTAAATAGCGTACAAAAATTACTACGCATGCCCAGTAACTACAATCGCTTATTTATGGACGTATGGGCACACAAAATGGAGGTCTGAATACGGGCCATTATTATTATTACTATTATTATTAACGCTTATTAATATATAATTTATATAGCGCCACAAATTGTCTACAGCACTTTACAGAGAACATTAGACATTCACATCATTCCCTGTCCCTATTGGAGCTACATATTAGGGTCCCTAACACATACATCTATACACACACAAATTAGGGTTAATATAGTCAGCAGTCATATAATAACCTACTAGCATGTTTTTGGCATGTGGGAGGAAAAAGGAGCACCCAGAGAAAACCCACAAAGACACAGGGAGAATGTACACACAAATAAGTCCTAGTCCGGGAATCAAACTCATGACCTCAGCGCTGTGAGGTCAAGTGTTACTCACTGAGCCACCAAGCTAATTTTGAATACCTCCATAACTAGCACACTAGGACTTGGTCAAGATGGCGGCACATGTCCTAAGGGATGGAAAGGGTGGGTACAGCAAAGCAGTAATTAGTCATCTGCAGTGAGGAGTAATGGTTAGAGCTCCTTTATGGAACCCTCATTTTATGGTTCGAGCACATGTGATGTCATGACAATGCCACACACCTGATATTAGAAGAAAGAAAATAAGCAAGAAACACATAAAAGGAAGAAAAATAGTATCATTGGAAGAATATTATTATGGTTAGCATGTTAATAGCTTATTATAAATTATCTTCCATATGAGCATAGATAAACAGCAGCCAAGTGATGTTCCTTCTTGTTTTTTAATTTCCTTAGGGGTGGTGGATAATTATATGCAACGGTGCCTAAACCCCCATTTAAGGAGAATGGAATGTCTCTTTTTTTGTCCACCTATTCCCTGTAGAGATCTGTTCAGCAACTGGAGTCCTACATGAACCTCAGATGGCACAGTGATATATAGTCCTGGCAAAGATTTATTTGGTGTTGCCTGTATCCTAGCAACCGCTGGTCTACTGAGTATGCTATCCGTAGTGACACAGGAAGACCACTTGATATGAGTGGGGAACATGTAATAAAGACCACTAGAAGGATGTATGTAACAATAATGGGCACATGGGCATATAAAGGCATGTAAATGCTAAGTGCTTGTTTTATTAACAAGCTATAAGCGGTTTAAACAAAAACTCTCACTAATACAGAAAATACAACATTTCTTCTTGTGTACAAATAATGACTGAAAATATACTGAAAAATAAGTAAAATTGTATATTATATGCAGTCAATGTATAAATACGTATAGTAGGAGACAATAAATAATCACAATAAAGATTCTACAAGTTACAATGGTGGATGAACAGCCATCTATTCCTAAGTGTCTCATGAAGAATATATAGCAATGCTTCTAGATGTCGCCAACACTTTATTATATTATTTTATTTCACGGTTGTACCTTCCCGTCTTCTCCTCACCTCTTAGTGTTTCCCTCATTTCCCATTTCTGATTTATTGGGGCATCCTTTTGCCAAGGTGGTTGTTATAATAGGATATGCTGTGTCTGTCGAAGTTTATCAAGCACTCAAAAAATGTGTGATCTTAAATAGTTCAACGTCTACTTGAAATTATAAGAATATATAAATGTCGACTATCTAGTGGCAACTAACATCAATAAAAAAAGACAGACACATAGACTAGGGACTGGCTTTTTGGATGATATGTATTTTTATTTTTTTCATTCTATACTTGGCCATCATCAGACCACCACTTCCTTCTCTGATCCTAGGTAATGTTGCTGGTTGTTTTATTACGCATTAAACATGGATAATAAATCATACCAAGGACAGGAGCTACACCTCCACATCAACTGTCCCAGATACATGCTGTATGAGAGCGGGGGAGGGGTGGCCACACCCCCTCCCATGCAAGGGAGTTGCTATCTTAAGAGTTCTTAAAATGAAAGTCTGGATAGCACATAAAGACCGAACCAAGCCCTTACTATTTAAATACCGGCCCCTACACACCTTATGCATCCCATTCCGTCCCAGATACACTCTCTTTACGGAATCCTGAAAGTGGAGGATCCAGATCCGTAATGAAAGTGCAGTGTGCGCGCACGCAAACTGCAGACATTTCCGTCTCTTTGTGAGCAAAAAAAAAACCAAACATTTTGTGTAAGTCTGGAACCGGTCCCATGCACAATAGTAGACTCAGGGGCGTAACTACAGAGGGTGCAAAGGGAGCGGCTGCTAGATAGAAGCCTCTGACAGCTTCTATCAGGCAGCGGACCCACCCCAGCTCCGCCCCCCAGTCCTGTCTGGCTCTGCCCAGTCCCGCCCATCCAGACTTGGGTCCTGCCTCCTTGCAAGGAGACTCGAGTCTGTCACCTTTCTCCCCTGAGTGTAGAATCCAGTCTATTGTGTACTGGAACACACAACAGAAAAGGAAGAGCCATTTACGGCTCCTTACCCCCATTATTTTGAAGGACTTCAGTGTGAAATTTCCAGTGACCTTATTTCCAACCAATTTTACCAAGAGCGACGCCTAGAAATTCCGCTTATTAAAAATCTATTTATTGTCTAAGCTCCTGTATTATAAGGTTCACGCGTGTTCCATCCATGCAATTGTAAATGACTTATTTATGTGTTTGCTGCTGCGGCAGGGCTGTTTTGTTCGAGCACGCAGAATGATTTAGACTTTGCAGTCTGAAAATGGCACCACAGCACAAATTGTGGTACAGAGTCCAAGAAACATATTTCAAAGGCTGTTTATTTATAGCCCAGTGCCACACAGCCAGAGAAAGCCGTAGTAAAAATATATTTATGTAGTGTAAGAATCATGCAGGAGTCCTCATGTCAATTTGATTTCAGCTGCCATTGTAGAACAGGTGCCGACAACATCCGCTGATATAATGTGTCTGTAAGACTGTCTGAATTGTATGTCTGCTGTTTTCTTGTGCACTGCACTGAACAGCAATTCATTCTCTGGAAATTACACTGTTTATCAAATGAAATTAAAGTTTAATTTAAATATAAAGCATGGTATTGGTATAATCCAAATTTTTGGGTATGTTAATAATACTGAAATAACTATAAACCAAAGACATATAAACTTCATATAAAACAAAAATATGTAGAAATAATGTCACTTCTTCCAAATCCCGAAGCAACACCATCATTATGACTAACTGGGTTTTAGAGATGTTTGGGACCACAAATCTACGGACAGGCTGAGAAGCTGTTACTGTAAGACCTGGCTCCTCTCCTCCCCCTTACTAACATCCCCTTGACCCTCAACACCCCCTATCCTAGCAGTACCAACATGTGAAAGCACTCACAGCATCCCGGCCTCTTAATTTGGTTCACTAGCTATCTATGTCCATATTGGTTCGCTAGCTATCTATGTCCATATTGGTTCACTAGCTATCTATGTTCACATTGGTTAACTAGCTATCTATGTCCACATTGGTTCACTAGCTATCTATGTCCATATTGGTTCACTAGCTATCTATGTTCACATTGGTTCACTAGCTATCTATGTCCATATTGGTTCACTAGCTATCTATGTTCACATTGGTTCACTAGCTATCTATGTCCACATTGGTTCACTAGCTATCTATGTCCATATTGGTTCACTAGCTATCTATGTTCACATTGGTTAACTAGCTATCTATGTCCACATTGGTTCACTAGCTATCTATGTCCATATTGGTTCACTAGCTATCTATGTTCACATTGGTTAACTAGCTATCTATGTCCACATTGGTTCACTAGCTATCTATGTCCATATTGGTTCACTAGCTATCTATGTTCACATTGGTTAACTAGCTATCTATGTCCACATTGGTTCACTAGCTATCTATGTCCATATTGGTTCACTAGCTATCTATGTTCACATTGGTTAACTAGCTATCTATGTCCACATTGGTTCACTAGCTATCTATGTCCATATTGGTTCACTAGCTATCTATGTTCACATTGGTTAACTAGCTATCTATGTCCACATTGGTTCACTAGCTATCTATGTCCATATTGGTTCACTAGCTATCTATGTTCACATTGGTTAACTAGCTATCTATGTCCACATTGGTTCACTAGCTATCTATGTCCATATTGGTTCACTAGCTATCTATGTTCACATTGGTTAACTAGCTATCTATGTCCACATTGGTTCACTAGCTATCTATGTCCATATTGGTTCACTAGCTATCTATGTTCACATTGGTTAACTAGCTATCTATGTCCACATTGGTTCACTAGCTATCTATGTCCATATTGGTTCACTAGCTATCTATGTTCACATTGGTTAACTAGCTATCTATGTCCACATTGGTTCACTAGCTATCTATGTCCATATTGGTTCACTAGCTATCTATGTTCACATTGGTTAACTAGCTATCTATGTCCACATTGGTTCACTAGCTATCTATGTCCATATTGGTTCACTAGCTATCTATGTTCACATTGGTTAACTAGCTATCTATGTCCACATTGGTTCACTAGCTATCTATGTCCATATTGGTTCACTAGCTATCTATGTTCACATTGGTTAACTAGCTATCTATGTCCACATTGGTTCACTAGCTATCTATGTCCATATTGGTTCACTAGCTATCTATGTTCACATTGGTTAACTAGCTATCTATGTCCACATTGGTTCACTAGCTATCTATGTCCATATTGGTTCACTAGCTATCTATGTTCACATTGGTTAACTAGCTATCTATGTCCACATTGGTTCACTAGCTATCTATGTCCATATTGGTTCACTAGCTATCTATGTTCACATTGGTTAACTAGCTATCTATGTCCACATTGGTTCACTAGCTATCTATGTCCATATTGGTTCACTAGCTATCTATGTTCACATTGGTTAACTAGCTATCTATGTCCACATTGGTTCACTAGCTATCTATGTCCATATTGGTTCACTAGCTATCTATGTTCACATTGGTTAACTAGCTATCTATGTCCACATTGGTTCACTAGCTATCTATGTCCATATTGGTTCACTAGCTATCTATGTTCACATTGGTTAACTAGCTATCTATGTCCACATTGGTTCACTAGCTATCTATGTCCATATTGGTTCACTAGCTATCTATGTTCACATTGGTTAACTAGCTATCTATGTCCACATTGGTTCACTAGCTATCTATGTCCATATTGGTTCACTAGCTATCTATGTTCACATTGGTTAACTAGCTATCTATGTCCACATTGGTTCACTAGCTATCTATGTCCATATTGGTTCACTAGCTATCTATGTTCACATTGGTTAACTAGCTATCTATGTCCACATTGGTTCACTAGCTATCTATGTCCATATTGGTTCACTAGCTATCTATGTTCACATTGGTTAACTAGCTATCTATGTCCACATTGGTTCACTAGCTATCTATGTCCATATTGGTTCACTAGCTATCTATGTTCACATTGGTTAACTAGCTATCTATGTCCACATTGGTTCACTAGCTATCTATGTCCATATTGGTTCACTAGCTATCTATGTTCACATTGGTTAACTAGCTATCTATGTCCACATTGGTTCACTAGCTATCTATGTCCATATTGGTTCACTAGCTATCTATGTTCACATTGGTTAACTAGCTATCTATGTCCACATTGGTTCACTAGCTATCTATGTCCATATTGGTTCACTAGCTATCTATGTTCACATTGGTTAACTAGCTATCTATGTCCACATTGGTTCACTAGCTATCTATGTCCATATTGGTTCACTAGCTATCTATGTTCACATTGGTTAACTAGCTATCTATGTCCACATTGGTTCACTAGCTATCTATGTCCATATTGGTTCACTAGCTATCTATGTTCACATTGGTTAACTAGCTATCTATGTCCACATTGGTTCACTAGCTATCTATGTCCATATTGGTTCACTAGCTATCTATGTTCACATTGGTTAACTAGCTATCTATGTCCACATTGGTTCACTAGCTATCTATGTCCATATTGGTTCACTAGCTATCTATGTTCACATTGGTTAACTAGCTATCTATGTCCACATTGGTTCACTAGCTATCTATGTCCATATTGGTTCACTAGCTATCTATGTTCACATTGGTTAACTAGCTATCTATGTCCACATTGGTTCACTAGCTATCTATGTCCATATTGGTTCACTAGCTATCTATGTTCACATTGGTTAACTAGCTATCTATGTCCACATTGGTTCACTAGCTATCTATGTCCATATTGGTTCACTAGCTATCTATGTTCACATTGGTTAACTAGCTATCTATGTCCACATTGGTTCACTAGCTATCTATGTCCATATTGGTTCACTAGCTATCTATGTTCACATTGGTTAACTAGCTATCTATGTCCACATTGGTTCACTAGCTATCTATGTCCATATTGGTTCACTAGCTATCTATGTTCACATTGGTTAACTAGCTATCTATGTCCACATTGGTTCACTAGCTATCTATGTCCATATTGGTTCACTAGCTATCTATGTTCACATTGGTTAACTAGCTATCTATGTCCACATTGGTTCACTAGCTATCTATGTCCATATTGGTTCACTAGCTATCTATGTTCACATTGGTTAACAGAGCAGAGCAAGGTGTGGGACATTGACTCCTGTCTAGTCTTCTTCCAATATTTCTATTACTGTTCTGTATCTTGCCTGTTGTTTTTGCTGATACAAATATATCCTCCTTCTAGAGCAAGGTGTGGGACATTGACTCCTGTCTAGTCTTCTTCCAATATTTCTATTACTGTTCTGTATCTTGCCTGTTGTTTTACCTTTGCTGATACACTTCTTGTCAATTCTAGTTACTCTGTCTATTTCTATATCACTGGGTTCTTGTATTATCCAACCAGTGTCTGTTATCTGTATCTGTTACCTTGTATGTAAGCTTAACCTTGAATCTGTTACTTGTATTCTATTTGTAGTACATGCCTACTTCCTGCATTTACCCTGTATCTGGGATTCCCTTATTCAGTTACCTTTGTGTATCTTTAGGGCTGAGTACCTGTTGTGTTTTATGTGTACGATTGTTCCACCTTCCGCAATAAACATACAGCATTCTTATTCTATCGGTAACCTCTGATTTGTGCATCATACCCCGGGTAATCATAACACCAGCCAGGAGAAGTGGCCGAACATCGCTGTCAGCTGCTAGCAGGTTGTTTATGGACAGCTCCATACTGAGAGCTGTACTGCACCGCACTCCTCGTGGCTGGCAGTGAGAGACAACAGGACCGGTGTTACTTTCCAAGATGTTATGCCAACCTATGGGACAGCAGGACAGGCACACCAAATTCCGTAACGTGGTGTAGAAATTTGCAGCTAACGTAATGGTGCAGATTTGGATTCAATATTTTCAGAAATGTCTTTGCAGCATAACAATATCTTTGATTTATTTAGTGAGACTGCTCTACACAACATGAATTTATTTTAAATAAGTTTCTTTTTCAGTGTAATCTATATTTCAGAATTGGAAACAGCTGTTTGTATGGGGAAACGGCTGTGACTTCTGACAATGCATGAAGATGTGTATAGTTAACTGGTCTGGGAAGCTCTGTAATGCGGTTTATTGTGTGAGAAAAATATTCAGCAGAGCGCGGTAACCTCACTATATAAGCTGGATCTGATCATTCTTTGTGAACAGCTCGAATCGAACTGCACTGTAGCGTTAAACAAGGACAGCTGCGACTAGGATTCCCATCAGCAAGCATTCCAAGGACAAATCTTGCCTATAAAAGACACTGTTCATCTTTCATGGGTAGATGGAGTTTGTCGGAGGTCAATAAGATCATGTGTTATGAACATACACTATTGCATTCGTGAATAGCCGACCGTTTTCTGTTCTCTATAGAAGATGAGAGTTTATTGTTTCCACATGTATAACATACTGGTGCAGTCTGTACTATTGTCCTTATTATATAAACTAAAGAGGTTTCTGGGAAGCGGCAACACTTTCCATCAATCTGTGTATGAATATAACTAA
The DNA here is from genome assembly GCA_011038615.1 of Limnodynastes dumerilii. NCBI lineage: Eukaryota > Metazoa > Chordata > Amphibia > Anura > Limnodynastidae > Limnodynastes > Limnodynastes dumerilii. The sequence continues at coordinate 665,296 of WWET01000001.1, read as the reverse complement.
CTAGACAGGCACTACATGGATGTTCATGGCATCTCGTCTGTCTGCACGTCTTCAATGTCATAGAATGAGCACAGGGCACTTGTGCAGTCTATGAACATGGACAGTTCTTAATTAGAGGGCAATTACTTTGATCACGCTGATCTCATCCCCCCAAAATAAAGAATGGTCCTCTTGTTGAAGCATGAGTCCATTGAAAGCCACGTTGTCTACAGCTGATGCAGTGTCTCCAAGTAACTGAATTATGTATTCAAAGTTGAAGGTCACATCCTACAGAATATGGATGGGACAATAGCTATTTTCATACCAACCAATAGCGCTGCTTCAGACAATAATGACGATAACATAAGCTTAAGATCCAAGGTCTCGTGTTTTAGAATATTGTGGAAGTTCTTAGGTTCCTTTTGGGTTTTATCAGTCACCAAAGAGGCTTCCATGGAGTTAATATCGTCCTATCCCTCCAAGCGATGACTATAGCGTGATATGAATAGTAGATTTATATACACCATTAAGATCCTCTCCAAAGAGGTGCTGGGATCCTAAGAGCATTGATAATAACAATAATAAAAAAGGTCCTAGAGGAACCCCCTTCATTTATTTGGAGAAGCCATGACTCAAAATTGACCAAATAATGGGCTGGATCCAGACTGTGCTTGAAATGAGTTACTCCTGGGCTAAACCATGGTGATTGCAGGGGAGTCATATTTCATCTGTTGCAAACAGTATTAGAGTTGAGAGGTGATGTTTCCTATCCCAAGTCTAAATAACAGTATGATAGTAACACTGGTCAGTATCTGTGTGCAGTAAGCAATTCAGAGATATATCCCTGCATGCAAAGAACACAATTAAGTTGACTCCCCTGCAATCAACATGGTTTAGCCCAGGAGTCACTAATTTCAAGCACTTACCTAAGTCTGGATCCAGTCCAAAATTTCCATCTTATCTTTAATGACAGATGGCAAGAATGATAGAGACAACATAAGATGAAGATGGAACAAGGACATAATAATAAACAAAAAATAACATAGACCGAAACATGTAACACAAAATATTTGAAAACTAACTTTATAATTTAGTTATTTAAACTGTGTATAAAAACTAAGTAATTGAACAAAGACAACAAAACTATCTATTTGAAATATATGAATTGCATAGTGTTACTTTAATATAGTACAAATCCTTTATCGCGCTATCATCCTATAACCAGGTGACATATTATAGTGCAAGAGGGACATCTTAAAATAAAAAATAAAAAAATGAGGGTAATTACGAAATTTTATACCCACTGAACAAAAATGGCCTCTAAAACCTCTGGTTATGTATAAGAGACATTTTTTTTTTGTCAAATGTCATTTTAATTTGCAGGGTGCAGAATTTGGATTTCCCAAATTCCAGTGCAGTGAGGACAGCCTGCAGGTGGATAACACACATTTATCAACTGTATCTGAGACCTCTCCAGGGCCTAATATTGAGGGCTGGGAGTATCCTCCATGGTGATCTACAATTACATGAAATGTATACTGGTGTATGAGCCGTTCGCTATGTGAGAAATTAAACATTCTCTCTGTGAAAATGAAGGCTTTGCCTTTTTTTAATTTCTTACATTTAATAAAGTAGACGTAGAGGGTGTTATTAATGGTGTGTGAAGACAAAGAGACGGTAAATGCTGATGTCAATTTGCAGGTTTTAAAGACAATTGAGCATTTACTGCACTAAAGTTACCGTGTGGGTTTTACATTTTACAGCTCTCTATCACAGAATAAAAGGAAGGCCATAAATGAAAGTTATGAAGAATTGGAAATCGGTATTACCTTTTGTGCCTCACTTAGGAGCAAAAGAGCGTAAAGAAACGCAGATGGTTCACGGATATTAGTCTCATCCTGATGTCGGCATAAAATAGATTATTTTACAACACAAATTTTAGAAACCGTTATTAGATACCATTCATTTATCATTATTTGGAAGTCAGTTTACGGTATCCACTTAATCTACTGCAGGATGAACCTATTTGGGGGGAAATCTATTCAGTTTTTGCTTTATTGTGTTTTCATTTTACTGTTCCAGCGATCAATTTTAAAGAGAGCGTAAGTCAATGATTCACATGCTGTACATGCTGGCCCAGGTATGTTCCATACGTGTGAGGATACGCCGTGTGGGTTGGGGAGAAATTTAAATTGCACAGTATGGGATGGGTTAGGCACTTCCATACGTCTGGCTTGTTATGGACACTTAGCGCCGTTTGTGAGAGGGTAGTGGATTTAGCAACGCTGTGCATACAGAGAACGCTCTTAAGCCTGGATCAGGTCATAGAGGGGAGTGGCTCAAATTCGCACGGAGCGCAGCATCAACTGTCTGCACTCCGTTGAGGAGATAGTGGTACTGCGCATGCACAGTACCATTTTACAGCAGGTGCAGATTTACATACATAATGCTGAATTTCTGAGGTCTGAATCCGGGCCTTACTCCTCAACTGCACAAAAAATATAACATGAAATAAAGGCATTTAAACGTCTACACACGGCTGACTGAACTGTTGCTGTTTCTGTGATGTAATTGGCTGTAAAGGGACTTGCAAATAGTTTTCAACACTAGGCAACACTAGATACACTAGAGAGGCATTTATTGTACCAGTGGCCGGTCATTATATAGAATGGCGATTCCACACTAGAACTTTTTCATTTATATTAATAAATAAGAGTGGTGTTATTAAAAAAGTCTGTGAATAAAGGCCACATAAGCATGGGCCTAGGACAAGGTGGCCCTATCAGTGTTAATTGTTGTCTACATCAGAGGGTGAAATGGAAATTTAGAAGTGGCGGTATGAAAAAGTAGAAATAATAGAAGTAAATGGGGATTTACAGCTTTTCAATTAAATCATTTTGAGAAGTGACGGTATGGCATATACCCCCCTCACTTCAAGCCCTGATCTACATATTATCCACCTAGGGCCTGATCCAGACCTAAGCTGTTACACTGAGCTGATACTGGGGGCTGCAAAGACATGATGAGGATACTGGGGGCTGCAGAGACATGATGAGGATACTGGGGGCTACAGAGACATGATGAGGATACTGCAGAGACCTGATGAGGATACTGGGGTCTGCAGAGACATGATGAGGATACTGGGGTCTGCAGAGACATGATGAGGATACTGGGGTCTGCAGAGACATGATGAGGATACTGGGGACTGCAGAGACATGATGAGGATACTGCAGAGACATGATGAGGATACTGGGGACTGCAGAGACA
>WWET01000001.1:644807-661257 GCA_011038615.1 Limnodynastes dumerilii | reverse complement strand
GATGGGGATACTGAGGGCTGCAGAGACATGATGGGGATACTGAGGGCTGCAGAGACATGATGGGGATACTGAGGGCTGCAAAGACATGATGAGGATACTGAGGGCTGCAGAGACATGATGGGGATACTGAGGGCTGCAAAGACATGATGAGGATACTGAGGGCTGCAGAGACATGATGGGGATACTGAGGGCTGCAAAGACATGATGAGGATACTGAGGGCTGCAGAGACATGATGTGGATACTGAGGGCTGCAGAGAAATGATGGGAATACTGAGGGCTGCAAAGACATGATGAGGATACTGAGGGCTGCAGAGACATGATGGGGACTCTGGGGGCTATAGAGACATGATGGGGATACCGAGGGCTGCAGAGACATGATGTGGATACTGAGGGCTGCAGAGAAATGATGGGGATACTGAGACTGCAGAGACATGGTGGGGATACTGAGGGCTGCAGAGACATGATGGGAATACTGAGGGCTGCAAAGACATGATGGGGTTACTGAGGGCTGCAGAAACATGATGGCAAAATTTATGGGCTGCAGAGACGTGATGGGGATACTGGTGGCTGCAAAGACATGATGAGGATACTGGAAGCTGCAGAGACATGATGAGGATACTGGGGGCTGCAAAGACATGATGAGGATACTGGGGACTGCAGAGACATGGGGCCGGATCCAGAACTACGTCCGTCTATGCAAGACGGACGTAGTTCAATAAACAGTAGCTACTGCGCATGCGTAGTAGCTATTGTACGTAATCTGCGTATTGTTTCGTTATGTAGATTGCGTATATGCAGTCTTTTAGACTGCATGGTGCGCATGCGCAGTACTTAGAAATAAGCGATTTTACGTCTCCGCCACACGTAAATTTGCTCCGATGCGTTGTTCTGGATCAGGCCCAATGTCTGTATGGTATGGCTGTCACTAAGATATATAGTCTGTATTGTATGGTATAGCGGTCACTAGGATAATGTCTGTATGGTATGGCCGTCACTAAAATATACAGTCTGTATTGTGTGGCAGAGACTAGGATGAAGTGTGAATTGTATAGTGGAGACTAGGAGGCTGCTTGTATTGTATAGTAGTGACTATAATGTTTTATGACACTTACATGGATGCTATGCTCTATTAATTATATCGCTAAATTATTAAACAGGTGGGTGCAAATTTAAAGTTTGCAGGGGGGGCAACGAACACCCTTGCACAGACCCTGCTTGGCATCAAAGACATTTACATTTATTAGTAAAGTACGAATGATGCAAATCCTTACCAAAAATAACATGTTCAGACCTGAACAAGGTAAAGATGTTGCCTTAATCTCTGACTGGTGGAAATATAATTTCTTCCACGCAACTTTTGACCTAAGAATATTGTTGGACTAAAGACATAGGGCCTGATTCAGAGGCTGAAATTAAGAACTTAATGTTACACCTGGACAAAACCATGTTGATTTCAGGGGGAAGTCAAGTTAATTTTATTCTATGCATGCAGGGAGAATGCTTTGCTGTTACTTATTGCACACAGATACCTGATCAGCTTCACTTTTAAACTGCTAATTAGACTTGAGCTGGGAAACATCACCTTTTAACTATAATACTGTTGCAACAAATGAAATTTGACTCCCCCTGAAATCAACATGGTTTAGCCCAGGTGTAACTTTAAGTTCTTATTTTCAATCTCTGAATCAGGACCATACTAAACAAATGCCTGAAATCACTCCATGTTTCCATTTTATGATACAGATATTCAGATATTCATACAACTACCACAAGAGTATCTAGCCAGCGCAGAGACCAAAACATGCTACTGTAGCGGGGCAAAAAGATACCAAAAAATAGGAGTCTTCCATATTTTACAAATCCTGATGACTATTTTCTGGAGGAAGTTTTTTAAAAGCAAGTTGCTTTAAAGAAAACATAAAAAGAAATATATATGTAACATTTTTACAATACAAGCAGGAGTCCCGGAGTCAACACAGAATAAAATCATTTAGAGAACTTTGGAAATTCATCTCTTACTTGCAGCAATTTCTCCATCTTCTTTCTGCAACTGTACATGAAAAGTGACAGGCAATCCTTGGACAACTTCGATTACATCTTCTCCCAAGATAATCATCTTCTTAGCAATATCTAATGTAGAAACAACACACAAATACATTTACATCTACAAATTATACATATATATTCCCTAAAAAATGGAGGAATAAATGTTTAGTTATTAGAAATGATATTTTCAGATCTCCGAGCAAAAGACTGTATCCAAGGAAGACGTGGCCGCATCAATTATCAGTTCTGTCTACACACAACCTATGTGGCCCACTATGTTGTGAAGGCTCCTACTGTGAATTAGGGACAGCCAATAGGTGTTTTTTGGCTGTCCCTAATTTGAATGCGCGCCCTCTCACAATTTTTGTTTTATGAATGGGTGAGTATACGATTCACATACTCACCCATTCACTTACGGAAGCGCCGCCGCCAGGGATTTAGGGTTAGGCTGCAGTAGGGATTTAGGATTAGGCTGTGTGTGGGGCTTAGGGTTAGGCTGCGGGGGGTTTGGGTTAAGGAGAGGGTTGGGGGAAACTCACCTTCACAGCACCGTGTTCGGTGCTGCGGGGATTGATTGCTATGCCTCATCTAGGCATAAGCAATCAATATCCCAGCCAGCACGGAACTGGTTGGGAGCGAACGGCCATTTCGAAATAGGGCCTCCTTACTGCACACACCCTAGTGGAATAACATTGAACTAAGGAGTGTGCACATCGGCCACTAGATAAGGATGACCGTCGCTACTTTACATTACATGGATGGAGGCTGCCCTTCCACCAAAATTTATTACAAGCTGACAACTGAAAGAATATGAGCTTATAAGAGACAAACTGTAATGTGACTCTGATGTCTATGGTTTATGCACTTCAACTTGTTAATGAGTACATTACATTAATACAGATTTTCCCTTAGCCTCCCTTCTCTACAGCCTAACCCTAAGTCTCCCATTCTAGGCTCCATCCTCTTTCCGCAGCCTAACACTAAGTCACACTATCTAGGCTCCATCCCCTCCTAACAGCCTAACCCTAAAACTGCCCTACTAAACTACATCCCTGACACTGCACTAACCTGTCTGGCCGTCTGATCGTCGGAAACCCTCGGGTCCAGCGGCAAGTTTTTCGGAATAGGGCCATTTTCTAAGATACACACAACAGTTAGCTGTTGGCTGTGTGTATGTCGAAAATGGCGGTGCTTGGAACCTGACTTGTCTGCCTATTTGGTAACCCAGCACTGGATGGGCCATTACTTATGGGCCATTGCTCTAGGCTGCCCCCCAGGCTAAAATTTGCCAGCCATCCCTTCAGCATTGAGCAGTCATGTGTTGCGAATCTCAAACTGCTGACATGAGAAGCACCCTGTAAAGCATTAATATACTGATAAAAACAAGATAAGATTAAGAGTGAATTGGGTGCTTAGCTTTGGTTTCATTGTCCTAGTTTACATTCTCATTACATTAAACATACTTGTGGTCCCAATATCGAGAGAGAGAGAGAGAGAGAGAGAGAGAGAGAGAAAGAGAGAGATAGTCAGAGAGAGAGAGAGAGAAAAAGTCACACACACACAGAGACACAGAAAGAGAGAGAGAGAGAGAGAGAGAGAGACACACACACTGAGACAGAGATAGTTAGAGAGAGATTCAGAGAGATAGTCAAAGAGAGAGAGAGAGAGAGAGAGTCACACACACATACAGACACAGAGAGAGTCAGAGAGTGTCACACACACATACAGACACAGAGAGAGTCAGAGAAAGAGTCAGAGAAAGAGAGAGTCACACAGAGAGAGAGAGACTTTTTAGTTATAAGCTTTCATGTGTTTCTCAGAGAGGATATTAAACATATTGACCTTCATAGCTGTCATAATTAGAGGCATGCAGAATGTCATGTCCAACACACAGCTTCCCAGATATAGATAACTGACATTCTTAGCCATCCTCCATGTGTTCTTCCAGTCAGTCAAAAAATGGCTCCCACATTCAGATTCCAAATGCAGTCTACTCTGGCATGTTGACAGGGAGCACATGGGATATAATAATTACAGTCTCTGGAGGATGTCTAGCACCGGGAAATATTTCACATCTGGTGATGTGCATCAGTCACATTTAGAAGAGATATAATTAAAGGGCTGCATGCAGTTTAACCGAAACACACTGTGGAAATACAGTTCTGGAGCAGTGACGTGATTTACAGGCTTTGGCCAGGGAAAAAGTGATGTCAAGGGTAAGGAATGATTTATATTCTTCCTAAGTGCCATCTGTTTATAATAGCCAGTAACTGTTACAGTTTGCTCAAAGTTTTAGTTAAGGTAAATTATTAAGGCCGTTGTAAGGTAGCCGTAGGCACTAAGATGCCCCTTTTTAAACATGAACACAAAATAACATGTCTATATCTCATTAAAGACGGGGTCACAATGTTCAGTGCAACATTTCCCCTTCTTCTTCTAGCATACAGCTGCCTTTGTTGGAATTCATATCATTCTAGCATCGTTCTAGAGCAGTGTTTCCCAACCCTGGTCCTCAGGTACCACTAACAGTGCATGATTTCCAGGTGTCTTTGCTGGAGCACAGGTGTGTTCATTACTGACTGACACATATAATGAGGACCACCTGTGGAACTTTTAAAAGGTGTCAGTCAGTAATGAGCACACCTGTGCTCCAGCAAGGAGACCTGGAAATCATGCATTTTTAGTGGTACCTGAGGGTTGGAAAACACTGTTCTAGATCCACAGCAAAATATAGTGTAGTGTGTATGGGTGCATAGTGATTCAGGTCGGGGCTTCAAATCGCGAGTGCGGTCTTTTCAAGATGTCACAAAAACTCAGTGTGGCCAAAGAATTAAAGGAGTATTTGAGGGAATTGAAAGGCTTTAGAGCAGCCTATGACTATCTAAAATGATAGTCACGCTGATCGCATGCTAGCCGTGTACATGTTGTTGCCATGATTTTGGAATCACCTCTTTCCAAATTACATTGGCTTTTGAAATTATGGCCTATTGAACATCACAGCACAAATGAAGGCAAAATAGGGTCATATTTCAATGGTATCCTCCTTTATAAGGTTGCACAAAATGGTGTTTGCTCAACTCACTTTCTAGGTTAATATAAACTGGTGCCCCCTCCATAATGCCAGATCAGTTACAATAGGATTAGGTTTGCTACTGAGGTTGCAGCATTTCCTGGTTATAAGGAGGCTTCCCAACATGGGTCCATTCCTAGCCTTTTACCCAGATGTAGAACTGGCAACACACTATACAATAATTTGGGACAATTGCTTGATTATCGCATGATCAGCCCAATGCCATAGTGCATGGTACAGATTCCTCTTAAGATGGGCACAGGGCAGAGGGGAGAGAGCCGATAGGTCCATTGATGCGGATATTGCATAGCACAGGGGTTCTAATCACCGTCCTCAAGTACTGCTAACGGTCCACGTTTTTCCAATCTCCTTGCTGGAGGTGAGCTCATAACTGACAGTTACATTGTAAAAGCTCCACGGGTTTGCAGGGAGACCAGCAAAACATGGACCGTTAGTGGTACTTGAGGACGGGTTAGAGAACTCCTGACAGCATCATGTTTATGTGGGCGGAGGAGATGGCTGGATCTCCAGGTGCGCAGGACTAAGTTCCGTCCGCCTGGAGATCCGTATCGAATGCAGGCATTCCCAGCGGCCAGAAACTCACCCTGACTTCCGCTAGCAACGTCCACAAGTCAGGTGACGTCAGGAACCCTCTGAATCCGGCCCTCTGTTTTCAATGTTCACCCACAAAGATACAAAGATGGCCGCTCTACTGAGCAACTGTATATCCTCTGTTATCTATAAAACTATATATAGCGTATGATATCCCCCCCCCCCCCAATAGAATTCAGAGAGCAAGGGGATATTAATAATACACAGGGTTTATGTGAAAACCATGGATAAAGGAAAATGATACATTATGTGGAGTGTAGACTCCCATTAAGCCATTACCATTGCTATCCTGCTATTGATAGTTAATTTGTAACCTTGTCTGGGCTGGTCTTAACATATATATAATGATCCCATTTTAAGAGCTTACTGTAATGCAGAAAAGATGGTTTTAGCCTTGCCCATGGACAGGAAATTACTCATTCATATATGTCACAAATAATTCTTCAGACACTCTGACAGTTGCACCATTATACAAATTATCCCTGCCATTGCATCCCTCAGCTGCGCCATTATATAATTCAGGTACCGAGGTACGTCATATGTCATTCAGCTCTGGCATTAGGTCATTCACTTACAACACGATCACCTAGTTACAGCACTCTGTCATTTCTGTTCTGTTTCCAGTTTGGAGATCATACATCTGACTCAAACATTTCTAGGACTCCCTTAAGGTTGGCCGATCATGTTCACTTCCAATCACGCTGAAGTCTTTTTAAACATCATATAAGGATTTGTCTAATTGACTGTTACAAACAGAAAACGTGTTTTACCGCTGACCTCTCGTTTCCCTCCCTAAAGGCTGAGACCCCTGTTTTAGAAAACCAGAGTGGCTGCCAAATATACTCCCTCTATCTTATAATCAGGGAATGCTGCATTACAGAGAGTGCAAAACAAATCTGGGAAAGGCATGATAGGAGGGTAGGTATTTTTACTTTATAAATGTCAATGGTAAAAACAGTGAAAACATATATGCAACCAGTGACTGATCAACAAGAGGCTCCCTAGGCTGCAGCCCTGACAGCACGGCTTTAAGGGTTGGTACCACAAGAGCTTTGAGAGCTGGACGGTATGGGTTCCATTCGCTGCTATGAAAGTCACATTTGCATCATACAGACAGCTGACAGCTAATTGTCATCTAGCAGAGAGTGTATAGATGTGTTTGAGAGAGAAATATATGGGGACAGGGCAGTAGATGGCTAGATAGGTAGATGTGTCTTGATGAATAGGATTGATGGTTGTATAGAAGTGACTGGGTGCGGGGGGTATGGAAGGTGGAGAGAGCCCTGATCGGGGGTAGTAATAGCAGAGTCCTAGGAGAGGAGTGGCTGCTGGTCCCGTTGGTGGTATTCAGATTGATGATTCGGGAGAAAAGAAAACAGAGATGCAGGCTTGCCTGGTGTAATATCGTTTGGATGCAAATAAAGAGGTGGGTATTATTACACTCACCCTTTAGATGTCTTGGACGTTAGCATGTAGTATTAGCAGTGGTGGGTGGGTTCCGTCCGTCTCCGGTGCAGTCTGCTGTGGAGACAAAGTGATGCGGGGGCGCCTAGCGCATGATCCGGGTGAAGGTGGAGGGTGGGAAGGTTCTTCACTCACCTTCTGTGTGTCTTGTTACAAGGCACTTAGGAGTCGGGCACTTCCGATGTTCCGATGGTGTCCTCGTGGTTCCCGTGCCGCTTACTGATGACGTCAGACGCCGGGTGCCGGAGATACCCAGAAGGCGCGGCGGCGTCCTCGTGGGTCTCGCGGTATCTCGGGCTGGAGGCAGAAGACGGCAGGGGTGCAAAAGTATGCTCCGGACACTGGAAGTTCGTTCTAGTCGTTTTATTATTAAAAAAAATACAATGTTGTTTGCGTTTTTAATGTATCCCAACGCGTTTCATCACACAGAAGGTGAGTGAAGAACCTTCCCACCCTCCTCCCTCCACCTTCACCCGGATCATGCGCTAGGCGCCCCCGCATCACTTTGTCTCCACAGACCCTCTCCACAGCAGACTGCTCCGGAGACGGACGGAACCCACCCACCACTGCTAATACTACATGCTAACGCCCAAGACATCTAAAGGGTGAGTGTAATAATACCCACCTCTTTATTTGCATCCAAACGATATTACACCAGGCAAGCCTGCATCTCTGTGTTCTTCTCTCCCGAATCATCAATCTGAATACCACCAACGGGACCAGCAGCCACCTACCCTTGGGACTCCTCTCCTAGGACTCTGCTATTACTACCCCCGATCAGGGCTCTCTCCACCTTCCATACCCCCCGCACCCAGTCACTTCTATACAACCATCAATCCTATCCATCAAGACACATCTACCTATCTAGCCATCTACTGCCCTGTCCCCATATATTTCTCTCTCAAACACATCTATACACTCTCTGCTAACTCACTCTCCACCCAACTCCCAACTCCTCTATTACCTTATCATTTTGATTTATTGGTTTGTCTATTGGGGGCAAACCAGAAGAGGTTTGCAGCTCGCGTCCCCCACACACCATCCCATTGTTTAAAGTGAGCGCAACTGTTACCCCTTTTAGCTAATTGTCATCTGTCTCTGTTTCGGAAATGTGACTAATTAGACAGTTTCTACAATGAATGGGTATGTATGCAGAATCTTTTTTTTTTTGTCGGCTTACCCATTCATTAGCTTTCCGACATCCTTAGGGTTAGGCTGCGGGGAGGGGATGCAGCATAGAAGGGGAGTTTTAGGGTTAAGCTGCGGGGATGGGATAGTTCTTAGAAGGGGGAGTCTTCGGGTTAGGCTGCAAGGAGGGGATGCAGCATAGAAGGGGGTTTTTTAAGGTTAGACTGTGGGGTGGGAATAGAGCTTAGAAGGGGAGTCTTAGGGTTAAGCTGTGGGGAGGGGATAGCTCTTAGAAGAGGAGTCTTCGAGTTAGGCTGCGAGGAGGGGATGGAACGTAGAAGGGGAAGGTTATGGTTAGGCTGCTGGGAATGGAGGGTTAGGGTGAGGATTAGGATAAGGGTTGAGGTTGGCAGTCAGCGCTGGGGATTCCTTCTAGGAATGTTGGCATTCCTCACTCCAGCGGGTCAGGAACAGTCATTTCCGGTGTCTACTCTGAAACAGGGTGTCAAAAACGTAACAGCATAGACATAGCGGATACCTGGCAGAGCATGAAATGCCAAAGCTTGACTATGCCCAGTGGCATAACTAGGGCTGCTATCAGAGGGACGACGACTGCCAGGACTCTTGTCCCGGGCCCGGAAAGAGAGGGGGGGCCAATGCACCCTATGCATCAGCCCGCTGTGAATCATATCTACAGGTCCGTGGTGCTCCACTCCCTATGTGATGTCACATGGGGGACAGAGTGCCGCAGCCTGTGTCCTGGGTCCCACAACTCTTGGTGATATTCCTGGGCTAAAATGGGTGCTGGGGTGCTACTGTTACACGGCCCGCAGGAGAAAGGGCCCCCCAGGCAGCTGTCCACTCTCCACTTCCTGTACTCGAAATGATGGCCTAATATCTGCAATCCATCCTTCCACCACCCACCCAAGGTTGGAAAATCTACAAACAATTTTAATGATAGACTTAAAAATAACATTTGTCCCAAATAATTCTAGATAAACAACAAGAGATTGAAAATGCAAACGCACTACAACTACATATGTACAGGCCACTTAAAGCAGTTACCAAACTAGATTTCAAGTTTCCCATTGCCTCAATGAGAATGGTTGTAAAGAATTAAAGAGCTAAAGGAAAGATCTATTTTCTGCCAACATATTGTGAGCTTTTACTGCCAAATTACAGAAAACTTTCCTTGCCTTTACGATAAGGTCACCAAAGCTTGGGAATTAATACTAGCATTGTATTCCATTTTCCCATGTTTCTTATACACTGTTTATTTAATATGTCTGTGTTTGGCATGTTTTATGTAAGCACTCCTCATAAACCTTGCTGCTATGCCCACAAAACATTCAATTATGCGTTGTGATGTGCCAGTGTTATTACCCAAATGGCTTGCCCTCCGGTAGGAAGTACTGGGGACACTCATGTGTTATAACCAAATCATTTGATAAAGCCTTGGACAGACCTAGCTTTTAGCTTCTAGCATTTCAGTTTAATATAGCTATGATGTACATTAAAAATAATAACAAGCAGTTTTGTTTGCTTTGAAGGGAATACTATAGCACTACTTTTTTAAGCTATGCATATTATAGATCTAAAATACACACATATGTATACAGGCCCAAAGCTGTGCCTAAATTCCAAATGTTAGCCTCTGCGAGTGTGGTTTGATGGTAAGATGGTCTGTGTTTCGACACACAATCGTGGGGCAACTGAATGGAGACTACCAGCAATCTCTATTTGAGAAAATGGCAGTGCTGCAACTCCTGCCCTCAAGAAGAGCCATTCGTCGAAAGGTAGGTGTTTTATCTAATCCTACCCTTAACCCTTTACGAAGTCTGCGTTTTCTGCAGCTTAACCCTAACATTCCCCTTCTTCAGCCCTGCAGCCTAACCCTAACCTTCCCTTTAAGCCTTAACTCTAACCATATACCCACCACAGCCTAACTATGTATTGGGAACAGGGAAATAGGTTCTTGTCCTTTAACTAAAGCTGTGGGAAAGGAGGAGTGGAGATGCTGCCCATGGCAACCAATCAGATTCTAGCTCTAACTTTCTAATACAAACTAGAAAATGTCAGCTAGAATCCGATTGGTTGCTATGGGCAACATCTCCACTTTTCCTATCGTGCTAACACGATGGTCTTAAATAAGTTGTTGAGGGTCAGCTCCCTGGACATGACCTGTGGCTGGCGCAAATGTTATTGACGTAAACTCCACTTAATAAAGTGGTGCAGCAGTAGTCCTGGCACCCTGAGTGACTGCACTGCTTAAACCATTGCAAGGGTCGAAGCCTCCACTCAGATCCAGAGGCTCTGATCCCTCGCAATAAGGGGTGGAGTCAGCGCATTTCACTGGTGGGCCAGCGCATTTCACTGGTGGACCAGCGCATTTCACTGGTGGACCAGCGCATTTCACTGGTGGACCAGCGCATTTCACTGGTGGTCCAGTGCAGTACAATCATTATCATACTGATCACAAAGCTCCCCAGTGGAAAATCCAGGGCATTCAGTCTGAAAATGCCTTGAATGCTGTGGCCGGTCAGCAGGTCTCAAGGGCCCCTAGACTTGTGGGGCACCTGGCTATTGTGTTCAATGAAAAAGACGGCCCTGCCTAGACTAGTAACTTTTCAAACACACTAGAAATTTCTCGTCTATATTCATACAAAAAGTCGTCTTAAAAACAGCATTACTTTCAGTCTGAAGGCGAAGGAGAAATGACAACAATGATTGCAAATCACTTCATGATTAATTGGCGAATAGGACTTTTAACACCATAAATTTCCTTTTTAAGCTGTATTAACAATGAGTACAATTTTGGCATGAAAAGAAATCTATCTACATGTGTTTTCGCTTTCAGTGAATGCACTTTCCCTCTAATATCGGAGTTATTTGTGCAAATAAATAAAAGGTATTAAATTTAGCTCCTTTTTTCCTCCCTGACACACCTGGCATTTACACACAAATAACAGGAGAAAAATAATATATATTATTACAGAACAATCAATTTCCTTAAACCTCTCCTAATCCTGTACACCCACAGCAGATGGTTGGGATTTGTAACTGGTTGCAACAAAAGCGTCAGTCCTTTGAAATAAGACTAAAACGCTTCTCTTTTCACACTCTCTCGCGTTAGAATGCAGCCAGATCAAGTCTAATTCCCCTCTATTTTATTTAGAGTTTAATTTACTTTATTCCTCTCCCCCCTTCCTTCATTAAAACTTGGCTCGCTGTCACGTTACAAAGTTCCACAGAGGCACAGCCCATAATAATCAATGAAATAGCACCAGTGCGTTAGGTTTATCCTGATTTTTCTCGATGTATAATTGGATAGCGTAATAAAGTGCATACCAGCTGGATGTCCATTGATCCATTGGCCGTCATAAATGACACCGGAGCAGTGAATCATGGTTCCTTGTCCGCTGAACACGTCATTTCGCCACTGTCCCTGCAAATGAAAAAAAAAAAACGCGACACATTGGTTCTACATTAGGACTGCAATGCCTGCTGTTTGATAAAGAGGGGATTACCTCTGAGACTACTCAATAGCAAACTGGGTGGGCCCAGAAAATGAACAACGGAATAGAATGACTTGTTACTATTCCTCCGGGAGATGAATGGCAGACCACACAATATCAGCAGATTATGCAACATGTACCCCCTTATAAAAAAAAAAAAGGACTTAGAAAAGTTTTTATTAAGACCAATGTTTCACCTTATAAGCAAATATCTTGCCTCAAAGAGACGGCCGTAATTGGCTTCCTTTTCTTTTCTGTGTTTTCTTACCGAGCAGCTGCTGCAGAATTGTTAGGCCGACAATGGGTTCGCAATTAGAATTTCAAAACAATGTGTATTCATACATCTGTCAAGTGTGAAACATATTCTGCAAAAACACAAAACACCTTCGAAATTTGGGAACGCAGCAAAACGGCTGCCAAGACGTCTGTGGGGTTTGCAGCGTGCAATTATGATGCTAAGTCTAGGCTCTCTCTCTCTCTCCGTACAATACCAGAGGAGAGGGAAGCCCAAGCAGAAGGAAGTCTTTCACTAATTAAACAGAGAAGCAGGTGGATTGCAAGGTTACTCTCCTTCTTTGTGTAACTAAGGTCTTTCTGGAGTGGTTTTTGGCTTCTGAATATACTTTGTGCAATAAACATCTTTGAACTTAACTTCCAAGTCCAGTATTTTTCTGCTAGTAAGTGATAGGGGGTTTAGAATTGTAATACAGTCACAAGGAACACAATCTCCGCTCAGGTGCTATGCTACAGCACTGAATATCTTAGGAAAATAAACCTGGCATGTTGTTATAACCCGTTATACGGAACATAGAAAGTGAGGGAGAGAAGATCCACATGGACCATCCATTCTACCTTGGCCTTGTGGTTTATAGAAAACTATACAGACCCTAGATCCTATTGTAAATTCCGATGTGTGACTTCCATGTCGTGTGATGCAAAGTTTGGGATCATACATAGCACCAGTGACCCAATAGGGAGAGGTCGTGTAGTGTCAAATCATGTTTCTCTGTCCCCAGGCTTGTCTCCTGGACCTCTTTCCAAGTTCTTCAGGAAGAGAGGTTCATAAAGTACAGTGGTTGATAGGAATCTGGGATTGTGTTGTGGCAATTGAATATTTATAGTATGCACTAGTTAGTTAGAGGACTGTTTTATTCCTGTTACATATCTTTGTGTCTTGTGTACACTCTGCCTGCGCCCTCTCCTATACTTTGCCCACACCTTCTCCTGCTCTCTGCCCGCGCCCTCTCCTGCTCTCTGCCCACACTTTCTCCTACACTCTGCCCGCACTCTCTCCTGCACTCTGCCTGCGCCCTCTCTCCCTGCGCCCTCTCCTACACTCTGCCCGCACCCTCTCCTACACTCTGCCCGCACCTTCTCCTCTACTCTGCCCACGCCCTCTCCTCTACTCTGCCCACGCCCTCTCCTCTACTCTGCCCCCCCCCTCTCCTCTACTCTGCCCACGCCCTCTCCTCTACTCTGCCCACGCCCTCTCCTCTACTCTGCCCACGCCCTCTCCTCTACTCTGCCCACGCCCTCTCCTCTACTCTGCCCACGCCCTCTCCTCTACTCTGCCCACACACTACCTATATAGCTTTATATGACCTGTATAAAGGAATTAGTGCTATATTCACACGCTTTTACATAGTGACATAGGACCGGATCCAGGCCTGTGAATGACAGCTGATTTACAAGAGCTGCCATGCTCAGAACCCTGAAGCATGCATTGGAATGCAGGATGTACGAGCGTTGAGGCAGGCCAGACCCTGTCTTGTCCGCATGTATCAAGATAAGGTAGAGTTTGAGTTTCTGACATGAGTGAGGTAATGTCATTTCCACTCACATATGGAACTTAGTAGTGGCCGAACGTACAGAACCGCTCCGCTACTTAATCTGTATTCAACCCAGAATTTCTTGGACATATGTGATTGGCAAAGCATGATGGGATTTATAGTTCCACTATAACCCTGCTACAGTGCTGCAGAAATGGTGTCATCCAGTTAAGCTTTCTGGAACATACAATGAGAAAGGGACGATTGTAATAGATTCCACAGAAGGAATACCATTCACAGTCACACCTGTTTGGTGTGATTAGCAGTTAGGTTAAACAGCAGAACATCCTCCCTGAACACACGGGCAGGAAATACAGTAACAGAGATGGGATTGAGCTAAACTTCTACAAAAGCCAGAAGCGTATCCCAACTGGGGGATTCATTTCACATAGGATTACATGGTAACAAAATAAGACTGCAAACCATATAGGAAGGGATTATGTGGAAAACATTCTTAGCAAAAACTTCTGCATGTGCACTCCATCACAGAAGAGCACATCTCACTGGAACGGATTTGTATATCTAAGGAATCAAACCGGAAAATACGTTTCGTTTGATTACTTTTATATTTACATTTTGTTATAAGGAAAGAAATCAAAATATCCTGTAATGAACAACATCTTCAACCCAATTGAGGATTGGTTATTAAAGGAAATGGCCAATGAGAAATAACTTTATTAACTTTCACTGCCTACACTATAGTCCAATCACAACCCATGGTTAAACCGCACCCAAGGCCGCCATCAGAATTTGTGGGGCCCAGAACACATCAGAGGGCCGCCGTCCCTATGTGATTTGATCAGTGATGTCACAAGAGGCGGAGCTATGCAGGCCTTTGTTAACATCCTTCCCTGCACAATGGCCCGTTAATGATAGCGGGCCCCATCAGCTCCAGGTCTGGGTCAGTTGTCCTGACTGTCCCCTCCCCCGATGGCAGCCCAGAAGTATGCATGCCATGCAGCGGTAGCACTTGGTGCCTATGGGAGTTCAGTGTGATGCGTATGGACACAAAGCAGCCAATCAGAATGCAGCTACTTCATGTAAGTGTATGGTACTACAATGTAATGTACACTGGAAATAGATGCCAGATTCTGAATAGCGCGAGAACGTTAGACGCAATGTGAATGCCCTAAAACAATACAAAATAATGGAAGGAATTTAAAAAATACAAAAATAATAGCATTTTTTTAAATTACTGTATATATAAAATATCTGATATGCACAGTGCTGCCACAGTGATTTCATGACCTTTATATTACCTATTTTCATCTGCTTGCTATACCTTGGCTATATGCTTCCACCCTTCCCTCCTAAACTGAAGCCTGGACCTGCATATTGCTGTAACACAGACCTAGGCAAACACAACTCCCAATATGCTCCAATAGCATAGACAGAGCCGACACCAGTCAAAACATGCTGGGAGTTGTAGTTTTGCTGGTTGCCTAGCCTGGTGTAAAATACAACCCTTTCTTAACACAAACCCCCCCTGCCCTGCAGTCTTACCCTAACCTTACCCTTTCAGCAGCCTAACCACAACCCTCCCTGTCCAATAGCCTAACCCTAACTTTACCCATTCTACCAATCTAACCTTAACCCTTCCTGTCCTGCATTCTAACCCTAACCTTCCCTGTCCCGTAGCCTAACCCTAACCTTCCCTGCCTTCCCTGTCCCGTAGCCTAACCCTAACCTTCCCTGTCCCGTAGCCTAACCCTAACCTTCCCTTTCTAGCTACATAATCTTAATCCTCCATATTCCACTGCCTAACTCCAACCTACTCACTACTGGGAAAGGGTAATTGTTGAAATAGGGCCATTCAACATAACACCCGTTCCCAATAATACATTTTCTTTATTGCAACTATTTCTGACATGGATACAGATACAGCTTCAGCAACTGCATCTCGTTCAGGCTCATCACTATACATGTACAAGTTACCATACTCCTAGAACATTGTAGCTAAATTCATAGGAACAGGACTTCTTAATCCCATTATTTGAGACATTTAATTCATACAGTGGCCGATTACAATGACCATTAATGAGATAAAGAACAGGAAGTCTACAGTGTCTGTCTGCACAACATTAGTGGCATGTGCATAAAATATTCTTTTCATTCACGCATTCCCACTATAGGACCTAATGCATACATTGTACTGGAAATTCTGCAACATTTATAGCCTCGTACACTTCCTAAGCTACAGGCAGTGATCGCCATAAATCTCTGATGTACCAGAGACCAAATAAAAACCTGGAATGATCTACCATCCTATCCATGCTGCTGCACTGCTTTATGCATAATATTATCAGGCTGATTGGATAGAGAGCATTGTGCCTTGGGTTCTTTATTACCTTCTGTAATTCATGTAATTCAATTACATAAATCACATTTTTTGGTAAGCGAGACCTTTGACCAGGAATAAACACAGTAAAGTAACTGATGTTCATGGCAGATACAACTGCACCCTGGGGGCCGGATCAAGAACTACGTCCGTCTTCCATAGACGGACGTAGTGCAATAAACAGTAGCTACTGCGTATGCATAGTAGCTATTGTACGTTATCTGCGTATCGTTTTGATACGTAGATTGCGTATATGCGGTCTTTTAGACCGCATATATGCAATCTATGCATCGAAGCGATACGCAGATTACGTACAATAGCTACTACACATGCGCAGTAGCTACTGTTTATTGCACTACGTCCGTCTATGGAAGACGGACGTAGTTCTTGATCCGGCCAGTAATTATCTATATTTTCTGTATTAATATTTTAAACATGTGTCAGGAG
>WWET01000001.1:591295-623454 GCA_011038615.1 Limnodynastes dumerilii | reverse complement strand
CCCAGACTGGCAGAGAGAAAGAGACCCCAGACTGGCAGAGAGAAAGAGACACCCAGACTGGCAGAGAGAAAGGGGAATGGGAGAGAGAAAGAGACACCCAGACTGGCAGAGAGAAGGGGGAATAGGAGAGAGAAAGAGACACCCAGACTGGCAGAGAGAAAGGGTAATAGGAGAGAGAAAGAGACACCCAGACTGGCAGAGAGAAAGAGAAAAAGAAAGAGAGAGAGAGACAGACAGACAGAAAGAGCCACCCAAACTGGCAGAGAGAAAGGGGAATAGAGGAGAGAAAGAGACACCCAGACTGGCAGAGAGAGAGAGAGAGAGAGAGAGACAGAAAGAGACACCCAGACTGGGAATAGAGGGGAGAGAGAGAAATTGAAAAAGTGAAAGAAACAGACAGACAGACAGACAGAGCAAAAGAGAGAGACACACACACAAAGACAGACAGAATGAAAAAGACAAACAGAGAGAGAGACAAACAGAGTGGAAGAGAAAGTGATTAACAGTTAAAGAGAAAGACAGAGACCGAAAGACAGCGAAAAAGAGAGACAGGCAGAAAGAGTGAAAGAGTTAGGGGCAGACAGACAGTGACAGAGAGAGAGAGGGGTAGATGAGAGGGTAAATAGGAGGAAAGAACATGCACAATGACAATGATATGACTGGGTATCTGCAGAATTATGTGATCATCTGAAACTACCTCTGCCAGACTTATAGCAAAACCAAAATCACATCCGCCTCAGAATCAACATGCCATAAACTATGTGCGGGGACCTTGCTCTGAATGGAGGCTTTTTTTCCTTTTTATTTTCATGACACTTCATAAATGATAAAAGTTCAGCACAAGGCAGCAATTCAGGAGGCTCAGACATTAAACCCATGAAGACTCAGGTCTGTAATGGAAACTCTGACAGCTCCGTCCATTGACAGAAGACGGACATTTCTATTTAAGGAACAGGAACTAACCTGACATTGCCCAGTAACGCAATCCATTGCCAGTTATTTCTCCAAGCACAAACTCCCCTTCATAGTAACTTCCATCTCTAAACAAAAGCTTCCCGTGACCTGCAATAAAACAGATAATGTGTTACAATACAGCTCTGATACCATTTATTCAATGTTTTTCCACTAATGTGTTTTTTGGAGTTGGACAAAACTAAACCTCCATGTCACTCAATTATTTATCTACCTTGACTTTTCATTTATTTACA
This sequence comes from Limnodynastes dumerilii, assembly GCA_011038615.1. Lineage (NCBI taxonomy): Eukaryota > Metazoa > Chordata > Amphibia > Anura > Limnodynastidae > Limnodynastes > Limnodynastes dumerilii. The sequence goes on along the minus strand of WWET01000001.1, from coordinate 622,246 downwards.
TTACTTATATTTATTTATATGCTTACAATATATCCAAATATTACAACTTTGACAATACCAAAAAAAAAACAATAGGTGCAGAGGAACTGTTGGGCAAACAGTGTTACTCATCAAGGGCTGGATCCAGACTTCAGAAGGAGCTTGAAATTAAGGGCCTGATTCACACTTAAGAATTCTTATGATTTTAGGTGCGTATATTTAAGAAAGGATGCACCGCGCATGCATAGTAACTTTTATATGCTATTTGCGTAGGACCTAAGTTCGCAAATTCCATGCTTATACACTACGAACTTAAAATCTGTAGGTTCGCAGTAACATACGCAAAAATGGGTGTTCCATGAATAAGTGACTAGGCAGATAGGAAGATTTGGGTGGAGAGAGGCATTTAAATGACAAAATGAAGGCACAATTATGCAGTTCAGTTCCTAAGTAGACGTATTACGCATTCAAATGCGAACCTACAGTAAGGGAGCCCTATGGCACTCGTAAGTCACATAAGAACCTGAAAACCGGGGGCATGCCGAGGGTGTTTCATTTCTATTAGTTGCCTATATTTAGGAACCTATCGCGTTCTTAAGTGTGAATCAGGTCCTAAGAGAGGAAAGTCACTCCTGGGCATATTTCATCTGTTGCAAACAGTATTAGAGATGAGAGGTGATGTTTCCTATCCCAAGTCTAAATAACAGTGTGATAGTAAAGCTGGTCAGTATCTGTGTGCAGTAAGCAATTCAAAGATATATCCCTGCATGCAAAGAATACAATTACATGACTCCCCCTGAAAACAACATACTTTTGCCCAGGAGTAACTTTCCTCTCTTAGGGCCTGATCCAGAGATACGGCCTCCCCGGGAATTACGTCCGTCACGGCCATAATTTCCCTGTTATGAAGGTTGCGTACATGCGCACAACATTCATACGGCCGCTGGCTGTTACAAGAAGGGGGCTGCCCCCCCCCTTTACGCATGCCGTATCTCCGCCGTGAAGGCAGAGATAGGCATGTAAATTAGGGAATGGGGCGGAGGAAGCAATGGGGCCGTAAGGCTGCAGAGCTGATTGTAATAGTTAGGGTAGGAATCTGGACACGTAAGTGCACTCTCCGCTACGATGAAGGCCGTACAGACCTCGGGCGGCCGTAAGGAGGAGAAGCAATCGATCCACCAAAGAAAGAAGATGGAGCGGCGAATGGTGAGTATTAATGTAACCCTTACCCTAACCCTCCAAAAAGTCTCCCATAAGCTTATCCCTAAGACTCTCCTCCCCAGAGCCTACCCCTAAGACTCCCCTCCCCGCAGCCTAACCCTAAGACTCCCCTCCCCGCAGCCTGACCCATTGCTTCATTCTGCAAAGTCGTCCTTTCATGAGAACAATGAGTACAGAGGATGACCTTTTAGGCCCATCCCTTACCATGTTCATGCTAAATGATGGCATAGCAGAATTATGGAAGGGTGGTGACCACACTGGTCACACTTCCTTGGAGACACCTTCTGCTTATTTGAACAGTGGCTTGTTCACAGCAGACAAGACCTCTGCTCTGTTCATATGTAGGAGGCTGCCAGCACAGCAAAGGAGATAGAAGTAACAGTCAGGAACACCATATCACCCTTAAAATGTTTTTATTGCATCCAGCAATGCCCAGGATTACCCATGGCCATCAATACCCTTATTGGACGCATGTTCATCTGTTGCAAACAGTATTTGAGTTGAGAGGTGATGTTTCTTATCCCAAGTCTAAATAACACTGTGATAGTAAAGCTGGTCAGTATCTGTGTGCAGTAAGCAATTCAAAGATATATCCCTGCATGCAAAGAATAAAATTACATGACTCCCCCTGAAAACAACATACTTTTGCCCAGGAGTAACTTTCCTCTCTTAGGGCCTGATCCAGAGATACGGCCGCCCCGGGAATTGCGGCCGCCGTGGCCATAATTTCCCTGTTATGAAGGTTGCGTACATGCGCACAACCTTCATACGGCCGCTGGCTGTTACAAGAAGGGAGCTGCCCCCCACCCTTTTACGCATGCCGTATCTCCGCCGTGAAGGCAGAGATAGGCATGTAAATTAGGGAATGGGGCGGAGAAAGCAATGGGTCCGTAAGGCTACAGAGCTGATCGTTATAGTTAGGGTAGGAATCTGGACACGTAAGTGCACTCTCCACTACGATGAAGGCCGTACAGACCTCGGGCAGCCATAAGGAGGAGAAGCAATCGATCCACCAAAGAAAGAAGATGGAGCGGCGAATGGTGAGTATTAATGTAACCCTTACCCTAACCCTCCAATAAGTCTCCCATAAGCTTATCCCTAAGACTCCCTTCCCCACAGCCTAACCCTAAGACTCCCTTACCTGCAGCCTAACCCTAAGTCTCCCTTTTTTGTAGCCTAACCATAAGACTCCCTTCCCTGCCGCCTAACTCTAAAACTCCCCTACCCACAGCCTAACCCTAAGACTCCCCTCCCCGCAGCCTAACCCTAAGAATCCCCTCCCCGCAGCCTAACCCGTTGCTTCATTCTGCAAAGCCGTCCTTTCATGAGAACAATGAGTACAGAGGATGACCTTTTAGGCCCATCCCTTACCATGTTCATGCTAAATAATGGCATAGCAAAATTATGGAAGGGTGGTGACCACAATGGGTGAGGTCATTACAGAGACCAGAGGACAGAGACCTATCACGGTTCCACCCCCTGCACCGACACTGGTCACACTTCCTTGGAGACACATTCTGCTTATTTGAACAGTGGCTTGTTCACAGCAGACAAGACCTCTGCTCTGTTCATATGTAGGAGGCTGCCAGCACAGCAAAGGAGATAGAAGTAACAGTCAGGAACACCATATCACCCTTAAAATGTTTTTATTGCATCCAGCAATGCCCAGGATTACCCATGGCCATCAATACCCTTATTGGACGCATGTTAAATTGTTTACCTTCAATCCATGTGTCATCACCATGAAGAAATTGTCATGAGTAACGTACAATGCTCAATATCTATTGGTAAAAGCTAATGGCAAAGCATACATTATTCTATACCAAGCAATGGGTCACTGGGCAAATATAAAGAGTGAAAATCTTACCATGTTTTTTACCGTTCTTCCATTCACCCTCGTAGCGAAAGAATGAATTTTCATAGACATAAATTCCATATCCTAAACACAGAGACAGCATATGTCAGTAACCAGGGAGAAGAGTTTGAACACCAGGAAAAACAGCCAATGTTATTTGCTTAACGATATGTATCATGCACCATCAGTGATACTGAAAGCCAGCTTGTGTCCATTACTTTACTTCTCCATTTACAACAGGAGCCTCGCATGACCCAAACGACAGTAAGTTTTTCTTCTTATACCCTCAGGCAGAGGTTTTGAGTAAAAAAAAAAAAAGAAAAAGAAAGTGTTTGAAAATGTATATATATATCGTCTGGTTCCAGCCTTCAGTTCTACCAGATTTCTCATATATAGGAGGAAGGTTCAATGGTTGACTTATAAAACCCCTTTCACATCACCACCAAACCCAGGTTGTTGGAGCCTTGACCTGGGTCTAAGGCCAACAACCCGGGTTTTTATTGGTGATGTGAAAGTCAGCCATTGAACTTTCCTCCTGTATATGAGAAATCTGGTAGAACTGAAGGCTGGATCCAGACTTACGATTTCCATGTGCACTGCTCCCCCAGGAATAGTTTTAGAGGAATCCGTGCAAACTGATTAAGAGGGAACACCCACCTGTAAACATAGCTCCGCCCCTCTGTCAGTAGAGGTTTTCCTCTTAATTCTGGCTGCATCGCAATGTAATTATGCGCATGTATGGAAAAGCAGCAGTCTTCCAATGTTATGCTCTGGATAAGACTCTATGGACTGGGTCCAGATCTAACAGTGTGTGGCCTCCACACCAGAGTCCAACGTATGGAATTAGCTATCCCAAGCACTGCATATAGTAGAACAGGACACTCCCCTTTTCTCCTACATGCGGATGACGGATCCATGCACAGAACCCTCCCTTAAATATACTGAACGGAACTCAGTCCGTGCAGAATACTAGATTGTACATAAGGGCTAAACTCAACCCTTATTATACGATCTAAATGCTTGAGCACGCCCACCAAGTGTATCTCATTATCATACACATGGTAGGTGCCCCGGTCCCCCTTCAGGAGGATAATACTGCGTTCCGATGCAGAACTATTGGTACTGCCAATGTGCATTACCAATTCACAGCTAACATATGCCCCTGACATGCATTAGTCAACCAGTTCTAGTAAAACTGGGTCAGGCCCCTAAGTTCTTAAAAGAAAAATGTTGTCACTAAACCTCATATAGGGCTGGATCTAGACTTAAGTAAGTGGTTGATATTCGTTACTCCTGGGCTAAACCATGTTGATTGCAGGGGAGTCATATTTCATCTGTTGCAAACAGTATTAGTGTTGAGAGGTGATGTTTCCTATCCCAAGTCTAAATAACAGTGTGATAGTAACGCTGGTCAGTATATGTGTGCAGTAAGCAATTCAAAGATATATCCCTGCATGCAAAGAATACAATTAACTTGACTCCCCCTGAAATCAACATGGTTTAGCTCAGGAGTAATTAATTTCAAGCACTTTCTTAAGTCTGGATCCAGCCCATAATACCTCCAGTATCTGATTAAAGATAGCAGAGGATGCTAGAAAAAGCATCACATACATCACTTTGTATCACTTAGCAGCTCCTTGTGTTTCATGCAGACATGTTTCCAAGCTTTCTTCTTCCAACAGACCGCTTCCCACAGTGGACACCAATATCAACATAAACGAAACCTAGTTATCTCAAGTTAATAGAAATAATTAGATGTCTACAATTGTTAAAGAAGATCTGACACTCAGTGTTTTGACTTTTATTTGTTATTTCTCATCACGAAGAACAATATAAAATCGCAGCTCGAGTTTGTCCTATAAAAAAACATAGACCACGGATAGTTTTTCAAACCAAATGTCAATCTTAAGGCCTGCCAAGATAAAGATGAACTGTTCACATCATGCTGTTTTAAAGCTTTTTTTTCCCCTTCTTCTTCACTTTAAGACACTGTATCAGATGGCAATCTATTAAAACCCAGAATGAAGTCAGCCTCTGTAAGCAGGTACATGCAAATCGGGACTCACAGGACAATGTGCTCTCTGAGTCATTCTGTTTCTTTTGGACTGTGCTGAAACAACGCAACATCTGCGAAGCAAGAGTTTAGTTTGGCGCACTCCGATCAATGTTATAATCATACATTTCAACAGACATCATTGTGGGTGAATGGCTGGAGAGTGCAGTCATGGTCTTTCTTTGATATTACAAAGAATATAAATAAATTCTTTATAAAATGATGCGATGGGATTTCTAACTGCACTGAAAAAACAAAGCAGAAACTGCGGTCAGGATAATGGTGTTTAGAATAGGTCTTGCGCGGTACGTGGTGGTGTATTTAGGCAGGTTGCCTGTGAAGAGGGCTATGAAGTTTCAAGTCTAAGTAGTAGATCAGGGGTTTCTAGGAGTTCTAGACATATTACTGGTGGTGTATGAGAAGGACCTGATCAAGAATTACAGCCGTCTAGGCTAATAAACTCCCAGCATGCCGAGCAAAAATGACATCACCTTTCCTGTCATATTAGTTTTTCTTCACTTCTGCCAATGAGAGGCATAGCCAGGGTACAGGGAGGGATACAGATAGTAGATATGAATTGGGGAGAGAGGAATGGCCATAGCCAGGGTAGAGGGAGGGATACAGTTAGTAGATATGAATTAGGGAGAGAGGAATGGCCATAGCCAGGGTAGAGGGGGGGATACAGTTAGTAGATATGAATTAAGGAGAGAGGAATGGCCATAGCCAGGGTACAGGGAGGGATACAGTTAGTAGATATGAATTATGGAGAGATGAATGGCCATAGCCAGGGTAGAGGGGGGGATACAGTTAGTAGATATGAATTGGGGAGAGAGGAATGGCCATAGCCAGGGTAGAGGGAGGGATACAGTTAGTAGATATGAATTGGGGAGAGAGGAATGGCCATAGCCAGGGTAGAGGGGGGATACAGTTAGTTAGATATGAATTGGAGAGAGGAATGGCCATAGCCAGGGTAGAGGGAGGGATACAGTTAGTAGATATGAATTGGAGAGAGGAATGGCCATAGCCAGGGTAGAGGGAGGGATACAGTTAGTAGATATGAATTGGAGAGAGGAATGGCCATAGCCAGGGTAGAGGGAGGGATACAGTTAGTAGATATGAATTGGGGAGAGAGGAATGGCCATAGCCAGGGTAGAGGGAGGGATACAGTTAGTAGATATGAATTGGGGAGAGAGGAATGGCCATAGCCAGGGTAGAGGGAGGGATACAGTTAGTAGATATGAATTGGGGAGAGAGGAATGGCCATAGCCAGGGTAGAGGGAGGGATACAGTTAGTAGATATGAATTGGGGAGAGAGGAATGGCCATAGCCAGGGTAGAGGGAGGGATACAGTTAGTAGATATGAATTGGGGAGAGAGGAATGGCCATAGCCAGGGTAGAGGGAGGGATACAGTTAGTAGATATGAATTGGGGAGAGAGGAATGGCCATAGCCAGGGTAGAGGGAGGGATACAGTTAGTAGATATGAATTGGGGAGAGAGGAATGGCCATAGCCAGGGTAGAGGGAGGGATACAGTTAGTAGATATGAATTGGGGAGAGAGGAATGGCCATAGCCAGGGTAGAGGGAGGGATACAGTTAGTAGATATGAATTGGGGAGAGAGGAATGGCCATAGCCAGGGTAGAGGGAGGGATACAGTTAGTAGATATGAATTGGGGAGAGAGGAATGGCCATAGCCAGGGTAGAGGGAGGGATACAGTTAGTAGATATGAATTGGGGAGAGAGGAATGGCCATAGCCAGGGTAGAGGGAGGGATACAGTTAGTAGATATGAATTGGGGAGAGAGGAATGGCCATAGCCAGGGTAGAGGGAGGGATACAGTTAGTAGATATGAATTGGGGAGAGAGGAATGGCCATAGCCAGGGTAGAGGGAGGGATACAGTTAGTAGATATGAATTGGGGAGAGAGGAATGGCCATAGCCAGGGTAGAGGGAGGGATACAGTTAGTAGATATGAATTGGGGAGAGAGGAATGGCCATAGCCAGGGTAGAGGGAGGGATACAGTTAGTAGATATGAATTGGGGAGAGAGGAATGGCCATAGCCAGGGTAGAGGGAGGGATACAGTTAGTAGATATGAATTGGGGAGAGAGGAATGGCCATAGCCAGGGTAGAGGGAGGGATACAGTTAGTAGATATGAATTGGGGAGAGAGGAATGGCCATAGCCAGGGTAGAGGGAGGGATACAGTTAGTAGATATGAATTGGGGAGAGAGGAATGGCCATAGCCAGGGTAGAGGGAGGGATACAGTTAGTAGATATGAATTGGGGAGAGAGGAATGGCCATAGCCAGGGTAGAGGGAGGGATACAGTTAGTAGATATGAATTGGGGAGAGAGGAATGGCCATAGCCAGGGTAGAGGGAGGGATACAGTTAGTAGATATGAATTGGGGAGAGAGGAATGGCCATAGCCAGGGTAGAGGGAGGGATACAGTTAGTAGATATGAATTGGGGAGAGAGGAATGGCCATAGCCAGGGTAGAGGGAGGGATACAGTTAGTAGATATGAATTGGGGAGAGAGGAATGGCCATAGCCAGGGTAGAGGGAGGGATACAGTTAGTAGATATGAATTGGGGAGAGAGGAATGGCCATAGCCAGGGTAGAGGGAGGGATACAGTTAGTAGATATGAATTGGGGAGAGAGGAATGGCCATAGCCAGGGTAGAGGGAGGGATACAGTTAGTAGATATGAATTGGGGAGAGAGGAATGGCCATAGCCAGGGTAGAGGGAGGGATACAGTTAGTAGATATGAATTGGGGAGAGAGGAATGGCCATAGCCAGGGTAGAGGGAGGGATACAGTTAGTAGATATGAATTGGGGAGAGAGGAATGGCCATAGCCAGGGTAGAGGGAGGGATACAGTTAGTAGATATGAATTGGGGAGAGAGGAATGGCCATAGCCAGGGTAGAGGGAGGGATACAGTTAGTAGATATGAATTGGGGAGAGAGGAATGGCCATAGCCAGGGTAGAGGGAGGGATACAGTTAGTAGATATGAATTGGGGAGAGAGGAATGGCCATAGCCAGGGTAGAGGGAGGGATACAGTTAGTAGATATGAATTGGGGAGAGAGGAATGGCCATAGCCAGGGTAGAGGGAGGGATACAGTTAGTAGATATGAATTGGGGAGAGAGGAATGGCCATAGCCAGGGTAGAGGGAGGGATACAGTTAGTAGATATGAATTGGGGAGAGAGGAATGGCCATAGCCAGGGTAGAGGGAGGGATACAGTTAGTAGATATGAATTGGGGAGAGAGGAATGGCCATAGCCAGGGTAGAGGGAGGGATACAGTTAGTAGATATGAATTGGGGAGAGAGGAATGGCCATAGCCAGGGTAGAGGGAGGGATACAGTTAGTAGATATGAATTGGGGAGAGAGGAATGGCCATAGCCAGGGTAGAGGGAGGGATACAGTTAGTAGATATGAATTGGGGAGAGAGGAATGGCCATAGCCAGGGTAGAGGGAGGGATACAGTTAGTAGATATGAATTGGGGAGAGAGGAATGGCCATAGCCAGGGTAGAGGGAGGGATACAGTTAGTAGATATGAATTGGGGAGAGAGGAATGGCCATAGCCAGGGTAGAGGGAGGGATACAGTTAGTAGATATGAATTGGGGAGAGAGGAATGGCCATAGCCAGGGTAGAGGGAGGGATACAGTTAGTAGATATGAATTGGGGAGAGAGGAATGGCCATAGCCAGGGTAGAGGGAGGGATACAGTTAGTAGATATGAATTGGGGAGAGAGGAATGGCCATAGCCAGGGTAGAGGGAGGGATACAGTTAGTAGATATGAATTGGGGAGAGAGGAATGGCCATAGCCAGGGTAGAGGGAGGGATACAGTTAGTAGATATGAATTGGGGAGAGAGGAATGGCCATAGCCAGGGTAGAGGGAGGGATACAGTTAGTAGATATGAATTGGGGAGAGAGGAATGGCCATAGCCAGGGTAGAGGGAGGGATACAGTTAGTAGATATGAATTGGGGAGAGAGGAATGGCCATAGCCAGGGTAGAGGGAGGGATACAGTTAGTAGATATGAATTGGGGAGAGAGGAATGGCCATAGCCAGGGTAGAGGGAGGGATACAGTTAGTAGATATGAATTGGGGAGAGAGGAATGGCCATAGCCAGGGTAGAGGGAGGGATACAGTTAGTAGATATGAATTGGGGAGAGAGGAATGGCCATAGCCAGGGTAGAGGGAGGGATACAGTTAGTAGATATGAATTGGGGAGAGAGGAATGGCCATAGCCAGGGTAGAGGGAGGGATACAGTTAGTAGATATGAATTGGGGAGAGAGGAATGGCCATAGCCAGGGTAGAGGGAGGGATACAGTTAGTAGATATGAATTGGGGAGAGAGGAATGGCCATAGCCAGGGTAGAGGGAGGGATACAGTTAGTAGATATGAATTGGGGAGAGAGGAATGGCCATAGCCAGGGTAGAGGGAGGGATACAGTTAGTAGATATGAATTGGGGAGAGAGGAATGGCCATAGCCAGGGTAGAGGGAGGGATACAGTTAGTAGATATGAATTGGGGAGAGAGGAATGGCCATAGCCAGGGTAGAGGGAGGGATACAGTTAGTAGATATGAATTGGGGAGAGAGGAATGGCCATAGCCAGGGTAGAGGGAGGGATACAGTTAGTAGATATGAATTGGGGAGAGAGGAATGGCCATAGCCAGGGTAGAGGGAGGGATACAGTTAGTAGATATGAATTGGGGAGAGAGGAATGGCCATAGCCAGGGTAGAGGGAGGGATACAGTTAGTAGATATGAATTGGGGAGAGAGGAATGGCCATAGCCAGGGTAGAGGGAGGGATACAGTTAGTAGATATGAATTGGGGAGAGAGGAATGGCCATAGCCAGGGTAGAGGGAGGGATACAGTTAGTAGATATGAATTGGGGAGAGAGGAATGGCCATAGCCAGGGTAGAGGGAGGGATACAGTTAGTAGATATGAATTGGGGAGAGAGGAATGGCCATAGCCAGGGTAGAGGGAGGGATACAGTTAGTAGATATGAATTGGGGAGAGAGGAATGGCCATAGCCAGGGTAGAGGGAGGGATACAGTTAGTAGATATGAATTGGGGAGAGAGGAATGGCCATAGCCAGGGTAGAGGGAGGGATACAGTTAGTAGATATGAATTGGGGAGAGAGGAATGGCCATAGCCAGGGTAGAGGGAGGGATACAGTTAGTAGATATGAATTGGGGAGAGAGGAATGGCCATAGCCAGGGTAGAGGGAGGGATACAGTTAGTAGATATGAATTGGGGAGAGAGGAATGGCCATAGCCAGGGTAGAGGGAGGGATACAGTTAGTAGATATGAATTGGGGAGAGAGGAATGGCCATAGCCAGGGTAGAGGGAGGGATACAGTTAGTAGATATGAATTGGGGAGAGAGGAATGGCCATAGCCAGGGTAGAGGGAGGGATACAGTTAGTAGATATGAATTGGGGAGAGAGGAATGGCCATAGCCAGGGTAGAGGGAGGGATACAGTTAGTAGATATGAATTGGGGAGAGAGGAATGGCCATAGCCAGGGTAGAGGGAGGGATACAGTTAGTAGATATGAATTGGGGAGAGAGGAATGGCCATAGCCAGGGTAGAGGGAGGGATACAGTTAGTAGATATGAATTGGGGAGAGAGGAATGGCCATAGCCAGGGTAGAGGGAGGGATACAGTTAGTAGATATGAATTGGGGAGAGAGGAATGGCCATAGCCAGGGTAGAGGGAGGGATACAGTTAGTAGATATGAATTGGGGAGAGAGGAATGGCCATAGCCAGGGTAGAGGGAGGGATACAGTTAGTAGATATGAATTGGGGAGAGAGGAATGGCCATAGCCAGGGTAGAGGGAGGGATACAGTTAGTAGATATGAATTGGGGAGAGAGGAATGGCCATAGCCAGGGTAGAGGGAGGGATACAGTTAGTAGATATGAATTGGGGAGAGAGGAATGGCCATAGCCAGGGTAGAGGGAGGGATACAGTTAGTAGATATGAATTGGGGAGAGAGGAATGGCCATAGCCAGGGTAGAGGGAGGGATACAGTTAGTAGATATGAATTGGGGAGAGAGGAATGGCCATAGCCAGGGTAGAGGGAGGGATACAGTTAGTAGATATGAATTGGGGAGAGAGGAATGGCCATAGCCAGGGTAGAGGGAGGGATACAGTTAGTAGATATGAATTGGGGAGAGAGGAATGGCCATAGCCAGGGTAGAGGGAGGGATACAGTTAGTAGATATGAATTGGGGAGAGAGGAATGGCCATAGCCAGGGTAGAGGGAGGGATACAGTTAGTAGATATGAATTGGGGAGAGAGGAATGGCCATAGCCAGGGTAGAGGGAGGGATACAGTTAGTAGATATGAATTGGGGAGAGAGGAATGGCCATAGCCAGGGTAGAGGGAGGGATACAGTTAGTAGATATGAATTGGGGAGAGAGGAATGGCCATAGCCAGGGTAGAGGGAGGGATACAGTTAGTAGATATGAATTGGGGAGAGAGGAATGGCCATAGCCAGGGTAGAGGGAGGGATACAGTTAGTAGATATGAATTGGGGAGAGAGGAATGGCCATAGCCAGGGTAGAGGGAGGGATACAGTTAGTAGATATGAATTGGGGAGAGAGGAATGGCCATAGCCAGGGTAGAGGGAGGGATACAGTTAGTAGATATGAATTGGGGAGAGAGGAATGGCCATAGCCAGGGTAGAGGGAGGGATACAGTTAGTAGATATGAATTGGGGAGAGAGGAATGGCCATAGCCAGGGTAGAGGGAGGGATACAGTTAGTAGATATGAATTGGGGAGAGAGGAATGGCCATAGCCAGGGTAGAGGGAGGGATACAGTTAGTAGATATGAATTGGGGAGAGAGGAATGGCCATAGCCAGGGTAGAGGGAGGGATACAGTTAGTAGATATGAATTGGGGAGAGAGGAATGGCCATAGCCAGGGTAGAGGGAGGGATACAGTTAGTAGATATGAATTGGGGAGAGAGGAATGGCCATAGCCAGGGTAGAGGGAGGGATACAGTTAGTAGATATGAATTGGGGAGAGAGGAATGGCCATAGCCAGGGTAGAGGGAGGGATACAGTTAGTAGATATGAATTGGGGAGAGAGGAATGGCCATAGCCAGGGTAGAGGGAGGGATACAGTTAGTAGATATGAATTGGGGAGAGAGGAATGGCCATAGCCAGGGTAGAGGGAGGGATACAGTTAGTAGATATGAATTGGGGAGAGAGGAATGGCCATAGCCAGGGTAGAGGGAGGGATACAGTTAGTAGATATGAATTGGGGAGAGAGGAATGGCCATAGCCAGGGTAGAGGGAGGGATACAGTTAGTAGATATGAATTGGGGAGAGAGGAATGGCCATAGCCAGGGTAGAGGGAAATTAAGTTATTTATAAATGAAAAATGGTGAATAATGAGTGTATATAAAATAAATATTATGCCTAATATAAACATACAGAATATATATTATCATAAACAAATCTTAAGTACAAAACAATATACATAAATAAAACTAAGAGCATAGCAGAAGTATCCAAGAGAGGTTTTTTTTCCCCTACAAAATTCTACTTCAAGGTAAATAGAACAAAATATAATAGAATGCCGGATCCCACAATATACAGATCTAGGTTTTCTGGATATTATATAATATATGCTAATAACTTTATCAAACCTCTCATATCCTTATGGATATAACAATGGTTCTCTTATGGGTAAAGCTATGGACTAAGTGTGGAAAACCACCAATAGTTAATAGCCGGTATCCCTAAACTCTACTATGTCATTGAGACCCTCTGGAACCAATGTCTGCAATCTAAAGGTCCAGAAGGCCTCTCTCTGGCAGAGTCTAGTATACCTGTTACCCCCCCTGTCCATTTCAGTAATGTGTTCCACTCCGCGAATAGTAACATGTATGGGGTTATTCTGGTGAGATAATGAGAAATGTTTATAGAGGGAATGTGTCTTAAGACCTTTGGAAATGTTTCTCCGATGTTCACGGAAGCGGTCTTTTAATTTCCTTGTGGTCCGATCACAAAGTTAGTCTCGCAGTTTATATAATTCTGTATAGGGACAGAAATGCCCCCTGAATGTGAAGAGATGAATGTAGCTTCAGCCTTTATATAGGTGCATGTCAGACAGATTTTTTTATTACATTTAAAACATCCTTTCTTCAGGATTATCCTTTATTCTTTTGGGATCAACTCTAATTCTACTGGGGGCCAAATTCTTATTCTTTTTGTACATAATACATGGTTTCGTCCCCAATAGGGGCGCTAGAATTGCATCCTGTTTTAATAAGTAGAAATGATTATTAATAATTTCACTTAATTTTCTCGATTTATTACTATACTTTGTTATGTAGTACACCTGCTCTTGGTGCGAATTGCGTTTAGATGTTTCTATTTTTTCTTTCCTTTCCTTAGGAACCAAGAGTTCTGAGCGGTCTAGGTCCTTAGCCCTATTCAAAGCTGTTTGTAGGAGCTCATCAGGATAACCTCTATATTTAAAATTTTCCAACATATCATTGGCTTGTGTCGTAAATTCAACGTTATCCTCACAATTTCTTCGAATTCGTGTAAGCTGGCCATAGGGTATGTGCTTAACCCATGGACGATGGTGTCCACTACGGAAGTGTAAATAATTACACACATCCGTGGGTTTAGAGTAATTCTTTGGAATCACCCTGTCTCCACTAGTGGAGAGGGCAATATCCAGGAAATTCACCGTTAGTGTATCAAACGTGAATGTGAATTTTAAAATAAATGTGTTGGAATTTAAATAAGAGGTGAAATGTTCAGCTTCCAAAAGTGACCCTCTCCAAACAATAAAAATATAGTCGATGTACCGCACATAGTGCACCAGGTTCGCCCTGAACTCGCCCCGCCAAATCATAAGATCTTCGAACATACCCATATAAAGATTGGCGAAGCTGGTGAATTATATACATAGCCAATTATTGGGCTTAGCGATGTGGTAATCTTTTCTTTTGGTTTGTTTCTAGGGAGAATAGGTAGAATTCTCCCCACCAACAGCTGCTAAATATAATATTAGTACCAACCTAGGTGACTGTGCTCACCACAATAATCTGTTATGCCTCGATGAGGCAAAGCAATCCACGGTGCTCCAAAAGGTAAGGCTAAAAACTACCCCAACCCTTCCCCTAATTCTAACCCTAACCCTCCCTTCCATTACCCTAACCCTCCATTTCCCACAGCCTAACCCTAGGACCCCCCTCCTCGCTGCCTGACCCTTAACCGCTCACCCCTTCCTAACACTAAAAGTCCACGCAGAGGATACTCACCTCTCCTGAGCTGTCAGCGGCGGTTCCCGCAGGTCTCTGCGAAAATGAATGGGTGAGCATGCCGATTGGCACAATCACCCATTCATAAAAGTAAAATAAAAAAATTATAAAACAGGCCCCTATTCGAAATAGGGACAGCTGAAAAGTAACTTTCGGCTGTCTCTATTTCTGAAAGGAGCCTGCATCGCAGAGACTGCAACCACTCATTGGGTAGTAGTGACACTTTAAGGTTGACCTGTCAAATTTAAGTTTGTTTTAATGTTCTTTTATCATGCACATACTTTTAATATATTTGGTTAGTCTGCATACTGAAACTATTTAATAAAAATAAAAAAAACAAGTACATTACTTAACAAAACAAAGACATTACTTAACATTGGACCTGATCCTCGCTTAGTAACGTGAGCCCACTTGCGCATGCAAAGTTACGTTACTTTTAATAACGCAACTTCCATCATACGAGACTAACTTCCCTAAGATGGCGTTTAAGTTAAAAGGGGCAGTGCTTCCCCTCCACCTGCAAAGGTGGGCAAGGGGAATCCTTTAAATTTTACAATGTGGCATGGAAATTCCACTAACGGACGGATCAGTGGTCAGACGGATCGCTAATCCACAAGTGTGACTTAAGGCTGCCTTATGACAGTGTAAGTTCCACTGTTTACAACCGAGAGAGGGAAGTGACGGGGAAGTTCACTCCTTTCTCGTGCGGATTTAAACACTGTACGAAAAATGTGCGGGGGATGTGAATCCAGTCTATTGGGTTAAATAAGTTGAGAATAAGACATTTTGAAGATAAATAAACTAAAAAAAAGAAGAGCGCTAGTTAGATTCTACCAAATATTTATTAATACAAACTAACAAGTTAAAATTAACGAATACAATTCACTATTAAGTTCACAATAATTTCACATGCAAAATAAATATCAATAAACAAATAAATAAAGTGCATAGATTATTGCTTAGACAAAATGATTGATGTTGTAAAGGATAAATTACAAAACAGATGATTTGGATTTCCCCATAAAAATAGTGTTCTCTTTATGTTCCACCTTTATAAATGGGATCCTTATATCACATAAGGCACTATTAGTAGGATGACAGACAGTACATAGTATGTTGAAGACAATGATTATCAACTAAATATGAAGTTTCCAAAGGACCTGTATAAAAAATAAATTTGAGCAAAAAAGTAAAGTGTGAACTCGATAAATAAAGGAAATTTCTACATATAGTTAGCAATCCGTTGCACCGGTGCATAGACTGTATAGCATATCAGCATAGATAGGTATTCAATATATACTTCGCAATCTGAAAAAATTTCTTCTGGTCCATAGTTTATAAGTGCCCCCCTCTATATATATATATATATATATATATATATATATATATATATATATATATACACACACACACACATATACACACACATATATATACACACACATATATATACACACACATATATATATATATAATATAATATATATATATATATATATAAATACACACACATACATACATACATACATACATACACATCTTTGATTTTTTTAAATGAAGAAAAAAAAACAACAAAATACAGCTCATTTGGAAATGTAAGACAAACATCAACTGAACACTTAAATTGTATAATGGTCATTGACAGTTAAATAATCATGGATAATCCCAACTATTACATAGATATTATTATATTATTTGTTCTATAGTACAGTTTATCTCCTTTTGATTTATTACCGTGCCGAAGTTGCTTCTTTACATCTCCAACATATTGGTGAGAAGGTTTTGTATATTTCCTGGGGGCCGCCATCTTGGGCTGAAATGTTTACTTAGCAACCAACCCACGCAGCTGACCCCGGGTTGTAACTAAGGGGCGGAGACATCTGATAAGGCTTTGGCCAATTAACACTGGGCACCTGTCAAAGCATGCCGCAATAAAGCGCTCAGCGCGCATGCGTGATGCCGTTTGCTCGGGTATTTTAACTCCTGAGACAAGGACGACATTATTGACATCATTAGTTGTGAATGAATGAATGAGTGTCCAATGAGGTTCAGCTCTCACCTAGTCACATGTAATAAAATAGCGTTTTTAACGCATTTTAAAGATCCAATCTGTAGTTTTACGATCAATGATAAGTCTATTGCTATTTCTAGTGAACAATATTTATGGGTTACTCCACTAATGCAACTTCATATATTTAAATGCATGTAATATGTAAATATATCACTTTAATTACTTATTACTTGCTACTACTATTGCATTAGATCGTTAGATCGTTGAATTTACATACTGTCATGTATCTCATGCAGTTGATACCAGTCTTGAAAAGTGCCATTTTTTCCCTAATTTATGCAGTAAATGTCATGATAAAAGTGTTTAATCCAATCCAGACCGACCCAGTGTTTCTTAGCCTAAAATAAGTCTAGATTTATCTGTAATTTAGGAATCCCCTGCTACTTAAATGCACTGGTAAAATAGTGACTGTTATGTAACCATTAAAATATACATATTTTAAGAAAATGCAGAGCCATAGTCAGCGTGGGACAAAAAAGAACTATGATGCTGCCAGCCTTGAATTTGGAACATACAGGTGCCACACTTTTGGCTTTGCATTCTGGGTGACTGCCGCTATCACATACCCCTAATTACGGCCCTGAAAATGTCAGCCTTGCTTTATATCAATAAACACATTCTAAAACTTCTCTAATATCCATTCGTACTAAATAGTGTTGCATCCACTGTGTGAGAAAGGAGCAGTTGTCCAAGGCGACAGGTTGATAGGCAGATTCTGGGCTGTAATTATTTAAGGTTAATTTAGTTATAGCTGAGGGTTGGGGTGTTCCTTTCCCTTTTTGCCATAACACTAAAATGACAAGTTATTGCTTTAGGTACTAGTGTCCTCAACGTATTATCGTTATGGTTTAATGCATTTTCTGTTTATAAAATGACACAGTGCTTGAAGTGGGGTGGTATATAGTACACTTCTCCCGATGATTTAGTTTAAAAAGTATAAATCTCCATTCACTTCCATTATCTTCAATGGTTCCATACAGCCTCTTTCCAATATCTTGTACCAACGGTAATTACACAACTATAGCCTAACAAAACCTCGCTGTGAGGTCCACACTTTAGATATGCCCATGGCTATGACAAATCAACATATGAAAAAGTGTCTTTGGACTTTAAACAGTTTGAGGTACTTCCCAAGGTAAATATACAAGACATTTCTGTGTAGTACTTCCCAAGGTAAATATACAAGTCATTGCTGTGTGAGTAAAAAATATAGCCTGCACCATGGGGATTGTGAAATGGGAAGACAGAGAACAAAAGGGCAGATCCAGAACAACGCTTCTGTGCGAATTTACGCCTGGTGGACACATAAAATTGCGATTTTGTATGTACTGCGCATGCGCACAACAGATAATACACTACGTAACGTAACTCTAAGCGTATGGGTCATTCACGTATTAATTGCGTAAATTCGTACGTGGGGGCGTGCTATTTTTACGTGAACCAAAAGTATGCCTAAATTACGCAATGTAGGCGGGGGTTTTCATTTAAATTGTACAGTATGGGTGTGCTTAGCTGTGTAAGTCCAAAAGTTAAGGTAGGGTTTGAAAAGCGGAAATCGGTCAAAGTACGTACATTCAAGGGGTGTGCCTAGGGGAGTGCTTAAAAGGTATGCGTGCGTAAATACGCTACGCTAGTAAACGGATTGCAAGCGGAGTTCTGGATCTACCCCAATATATGTAAATAGGCCCTATGTGTGAGTATATGGCTACGCGAGTAAACGGATTGCAAGCGGAGTTCTGGATCTACCCTAAAGTATGTAAGGGGTTGGAGAGTCAGGGGGAGCAATGAACCATACCTATTGTTAATATTGGTCCACATGCCCTTCATAGTAGAACAAAATACGACTTGATATGCTCCACAATAGTTTATTAAGGGTCATATTGCAGCATATAAAATCCTACTATGGGAGCATAGTTTTCTCCCAGTTTTTTTAACCTAGGAATGAACATTGGAGGTACACTGGAGGGCCTCGCTATGGTCCCCTCTGCCATGGACTAATAGAGTTGCAGCCCACCCTCACCTTTTAGGTCAGGTAAATAAATGCCAACTTGCCCAACTGTAAAAATCAAAGCCAAGTTCTATTTCCAGAAATCCTTTTGCACAGATCTTTTTCTTGTATAAACCATTTAATAAATGCTCTTCTTTTTCCTGGTTAAAAAACAAAACCCTTCTCCCCATATTCTCTTAATGCCCTGTCCCTAACGACTAAGTGGCTAAGCAGAACAAGCAAGCACCACTCTCTGGGAGAATCAGCTGAGTTTCAGCTTTGGTACTATTCCTCCTAAACACACAAGCCGCCGCTCAGTCAATCCCCTGCGACAACAATGCTTACTTGTACTGCTCAGGTAATCACTTGTAGGAGATATAAAATCTGAGTGGCTGAGCAGTAGGAGTAGGCACTCTGGGCGATGAAGAATCAGGTTGGGCACCCCTTTAAAGAGAACCTGGGCAGCGCTCACGTGCCCCTAAAAATGGCCCTACGTATAGGGCTCTGCTATGGGGGCACATTACAGACTTGAAACACTATAGTCTCATAAAACGACATATTATATCATTTGTTACCAGGGCTGTGTTTAGGGGTCAAGCTGTCCCTTGGTACAACATTAATACCCTCTGGCCATCACACATGATGCCTTTTTAGCAAATAGATCCCAGAGGCTCCTTGATGGTGCTCAGTGACAGTTATTGCACTGGTCTCTGTCAGATAATGTCTGTGATGCAGAACCCTTCTACCCCATGTCATCCCTCAGCAGGTATTGCCCTATGTACTGATTGGTGCAACTTCCCTGCTATAAATTTATGATCCACATACAGTGACCCAGACAGCTGTCCTAAAACAGTAAGCTTGGACATTTTATTAGCCATGAACCTTTGCAACAGTGTTAGAAAAACAAAAACAAGGTAGGACTATAGTTTACAATATTAATCTGAAGTCACATCCAACAACATAGAGATCAGCCCAGAGTAATCGTCACAGATCAATGTTGGCTGCCTGGTGCGCTCGGCACTCTGCTACTCCTGCCTGTCTGCCGGTGGGCTGGGATAGTGACGTGTAGCTTCAGGAGCTCTCAGCAGTTCCGAGTCGGACTATAGAGAAGGCAGGTAAGAAAATGTCGGCTTTCACCGTTAAACGAGCACATAGTACCGCCTGTACTAGATGACAAGACACACAGACACAGCTGCGGCACTGCGTAGCGTCGCTGCTCCATTTTACTCCATGTCAACGACCCTCGCCCCTGCCTCGTCGGCATACCTTGCAAGAGGCGGAAGTGAGTTGGTCGGCCCCGAAGCATGCCGGGAATTGTAGTCCAAACGCGTTCTGCCTTCATTGTAACTATGGCCTAAAGGACTACATGTCCCAGCTGCCCCATTGCATGTAGAGAAAAAAAAAAGCTGCAGATCACCCTATACAGTGTTCATTCTCTCGGTAAGGCTTGTGCTAATTATCTTTGATTTATGTCACCTTCTTATATTCTTTCCGCCATCATCATGGTGTATATGGATCAGTATTAAGGGTTGTAGGACACATGTATGGCCCCTGGACCAACCATGTAGGGTTGTAATAGGGTGATACACATCCGCTTTCATCACCAGTCTTATTCGGTGTTTTCTAGCATTACATGTGAGTGTGATGCATAGTACTAGTACTAGGCCTCTTTTTCTACTTTATGCCCTTTTGTCCTTTATGCTATAGGATTTGACCGTTTCTATTCTACTTGGGTGTGAATTGTATGGTTACTATGTCATCAAATTAGAGTTGTGTCCACAAAACACAACAGTGCAACATTACAATGCAAATACTGCAACTGATATAACACAACAGTGCAACATTACAATTCAAATACTGCAACTGATAGGGTACCTAAAAGCTATAATTTCATACACCTGTCTATTATAGATCATTGTCAGAAACATAATCAGACAAGGCTGCTAGAAAACATGACCTGATTTGTTGTGTTATATTATATACACATACCAACATTGTTTTTTTTTTTATTTGTTTAATTTAACCAAACATTGTATCCAATATTATTGCTTAACATGAAAATATGTTTCACTGCATGTAATGACAGATGAGCTATTTAGTTTACTGGACCCACAACTCTCATCGTGAGATTACGTTTTGCTTGCACCTTTCATGCAAAATTAAGCCTGTTTTACTTGTGCAAAGGATTGTGTGTCCCCCAATTTAATAATTTGGACACAGAAATTACATGCAAGCCAGTTTCAACTTTATTGCCCCTATAACATTTTGATAACAGGACGTCAGCATTGCATACATTGCACCAGTTGATACTTCTGCATGTGTTTGCTCTTGTTTGTCTTTATTGAAGACTCTGAGTGCCACTCATGCTTATGCAGACTGATATGTGTATATGTGTATAACATAAATATAAACATAAATAAAGAGGATATATATATATATATATATATACTCTTTATTTATGTTTTATTTTGACACTCTGCGTTCTCACACTTGCTTAGTGTCTTCAGGTGCATGACATTCAGATATTTGGTAAGGTGCAGTAATTGTGTTTATGCAGTTCACATTCTATGCTTAGTTGAAAAATACACAACTGCAATAAATAGTCAAATCAAAATAAATAAAGATGCATATAACTCCTTATAGGTATGTTCATTGATAAAATGATGCGCATCTTGGCAGGAGACCCTCTTATTCCTACTACACATTTGTGAGTACGCTAATCCCATATACACCATACACTCAGATAATATAGGGAAGGCCTAGGAAATCTACTGCATTCCAGGTGTGAAACTACAAGTCCCATCATGCTTTGCTGTGTAGCATGCTCCTATGTTGGAGCATGCTGGGAGATGCAGGTTCCCAACACAGGAATGCTGATGTTGCCTATACATAACATAGAGCATCCCAAACCATCTAATCTGTAATTCTGTAAATGGGTAGATATTGTCATTGAAAAATGTCCATGTAGTATAAAAGTCTCAGGGACATCATAAGGGACCGGCATTTCCTATAGAGAGCAAACACTGAAGTGACAATTGATCTGCCCCGCACTGTTACTAGAGAATGCAGTTACTTACACATTAGCCCTCACTGGTGCAGAGTTGTTTGCAGTAACTGCACCATAGTATTTGTTTCATTATTAGGTCATTTGTATTACATTACTAAACCAATCAGAGCCCTGGCATGCCAGCCCCATCCTACCTGTATAATGCATTCGTTATATGTCCTGCATGATTAAACCATAAACTATTCCTGTGATCATCCCACCCCATCCTAGGGACTATTCCTGTCTGCTGTACTTTGCTTGTTTATGGAAATTGCTGTAGTAATAATGTGTAACCTGGGTTCCTGCTTCTGTGGGCAACAAGATAATGAAACAGTTTGGACTGGTTTAAGACGTCCGCAAAAGAAAGCGGGATGTCCAACAATGGAGCGGGAGGTGGGCAGGGATTCCGCTATGTGAGAGGGGTAAGTATTCTAATAGTACACTGGCGGTATGTTATGCTGGTTATATTCTAAAGCTGGCCATACACTAGAGCAGTGGTTCCCAAACTGTGCGCTGCGACTCCCTGGGGTGCCGTGAAATGTTCTATTTTCTATTTTATTGTATTCTATTTGTGTCTCAGGGGTGCCTTGAAAAAAAATATGGAGACCCTAAGGGAGCCTCAAACTGAGAAAGTTTGGGAATCACTGCACTAGAGCAAATATCGCCCCCAGCAGGAGGTGTCCGATATACAGGACAGGTTTTCCCTAGGGAAAGGTCATGATGTCAACACCTCAGACCTTTTATACTGGGACTTATAATCGAGACTGTAGATTGCTGCTTGGAGCTCCTTTCAGTCTTTCCACTGATTGGCTGCACAGACCTCCTGTTAATCTTGGCAGGAGGCCTGTGCAGCTAGCTAATTATCTGGCTGTATTAAGTCCGGTCAGTAGTGTGTGGCATCTCCACCACCTGGTCAAAGTTATCCCGTCCGTCTGACTTCATAATTACTGGCAAGTATAACACAGACATGGAGAAACTCCAGCCGGGAGGTGGAGCTACATCGTTTCTGGACCAGTTATTGGGCATATTGGAAAGCCATTGTGCCCACACAGTATGAGAGATAATTGGTCACAGATGATTGGAGCAATAATCGCTCTAGTTTATGACCATATTTAGAAAGACAGACCGTTCTAAACAACCCCTAACTAATGCTGAGTGAGACCAAACATCCCAATAATGCCTGTATAGCTATACCCAAACCTGTACATTGACTTTTTCTTCACGCACAATAGATGACAAAAAATCATTTTGATCAAATAAAATTTTAATGTAGAGATAAATAATTTATCAAAATAAAGTGAGACCAAAGGAATTCTTTGTAAGAAATTGGCTGTTAGCTATATTCCAATATTCTTGTCCCTTATTATATATCTAGACTGTATATTATACACAATTAATTGACTAAAGATGTATTTAGAACTAGTTATCTGCTTTGAATATGCAAAATATATATATTTTTTTAAAGGTATGTGTATGTTTAGATGTGTTATAGTCCTTATCTACAAAGTAACCAGGACATGCATAATTACTGCTATAATAAGGTGCTTCATCATTAAGCCCGTTGTTATAAAGGAAAACTGTAATTATGCCGTAATTATACTTCCTAACACACAGTAGCACTCAGCATCTTCAGAGACATTCTTATAGCTATTCAATGGTGATCTTATGCATGTAATGGCATCTGACACAAGAAGCCATCTTTAAGACACACAGGGCCCGATTCATTTATCTTCACACACCGTGTTATTTGTGCAAGCGGTTTCCCGTTTTCGCACAATATTGTCTGCACTGACTTGACACAATAATTATGGAATCGGAGAGATAGGGAAACATCGGACAGGAGATGGAGGTACCACACTCCGGCTGGAGTTTCACACTCCGCCGCTGGTCTGGAGTCAGACTGCGGCTGGATGCTAAAATGAAGTCTAGGTTGCAGCTCCCTCTCCTCCAAAGTTTTCTTACCTTTAAGGATCATCCACTGCGCGGGACTGCGGCCAGAATATGAAGTCCCGTATACTTCCTAACACACAGTAGCACTCAGCATCTTCAGAGACATTCTTATAGCTATTCAATGGTGATCTTATGCATGTAATGGCATCTGACACAAGAAGCCATCTTTAAGACACACAGGGCCCGATTCATTTATCTTCACACACTGTGTTATTTGTGCAAGCGGTTTCCCGTTTTCGCACAATATTGTCTGCACTGACTTTATCTGATTTGAGACAATACTTATGGAGTCAGAGAGATAGGGAAACATCGGACAGGAGATGGAGGTACCACACTCCGGCTGGAGTTTCTCTTACTACTACCCAATCAGTTTTTTTGCCACAGCAGGATAGGCGAGAGGCGCCAATATCGGGGAAAATCATTGGAGCAGCTCCTGCTGTGACTGATAATCGCTCCAGTGTATGGCAGCTGAACACATACAGATACAGAGGTGCACACAAATGTAAACACAGCGCATCATGTATTTGGAAAATCGGGACAGGCTGCATGTGATCCAAAGACACACCCAGTACCTCTGGATGTCAATCAAGTGCGGCAGATATGGATTTGGTGCTCTTGTTTGACCACACTGTACAATGACTACATGACTCCTCCCCTTTTCTCCCAGGACGCGTGTTGCGTTAGGGCCTGAATGGGGCGCGGTTGCATGTGCTTTGAAAGGTAAGAAAACCTAAAAAGGGGAGAGGGAGCTTTTCCCCATGTACAAGATGCACTTTTAATTTTGGGACCCCAAAATTAAGGTGCGTCTTGTACATGAGGAAATGCGGTACTTGGCAACGTTTGCCGTATGTGATTGTTATTACATACTTCTTGAAAACTTCCCCATTGTGTGAAGTGATGTGAAGCAATGGTTTGCATATATAACATATATTTATTTTCACACATTTATGTGAAAGAGCTGCTTTCTTTACTGTTATGTGTCATATCTAGTTGTAATGTAGATCTTTTCCATAGCTAACATGCCTTTCTCTGACCATTGGTAATATAATGGAATTCTTCAGCGTAAAGTTGTTTAAGATAAAAATAATAGAGATTTGTGAATGAATAGTTTTCTAGAACAACACCTGCTCTACCTGCTTAAGACTGGCCGAACAGCTAACCAGTTGGGTCAAGAAATGCTCATTTGTATTTGTTTATTTGCAAATAGTTGTTGTTTTTTTTAAGTCTATTTTGAGTTCTCCTGAATAATTCTATTTTTGAGAAGTATTTTGAATGAGAAAATTCTGTTATATTCCTGTTTGTTTGAGTAAAATCCTGTATGTTCCAGATAATGTAAATCAAGTTGCATTACAACCTGCTGTAATTATTGGCATGTTTCGCTGCTGCCATGTCTCATCTATCCTGTTCTCAGAGAACACACCCATAATAAAGGAGATTACCTCAGATGCAGCTTGTCAAATAAAACTTCCCAGTATTTCATCTTTACTTCTTGTCACCTTTACCTGCAATGCTTAGCGATAAGCTGTGAAATTCTTACCTATCTGCCTACACGCTTGTCCAATCCACTTCAGATCCAGCTCCAGACTTATCCAGTGTCTGACCAAGTGGGCGATCGGAGGTTGGATTGGACAGGAATGATAAGTGTGTACCCAGCTTTAGTGTTACATCTTGTATAGACGGAGCAGCTGGCTGAACCTGTGTTTTGAGGGCTACCCTGATTTATGAAACTGGTCCTGTGACTTTACTGGCTACATGAATAAAGGATGATAATGACTTTGTACTGCAAGCATCAGTTTTGTCATTAACTCTGTTTAAATTAATAAGTAGAATACCTGTTGAGGCTATAAAATGGCTGTCTCTGCTTTGTGTAGGCCTTTTTCTCAGTACTAGGCACCCTTAGCCTCTCTCCATGCAGCTTCTGTGCCCTGACTGGCCTGGACCGGCAGCACCCTGTGAGTGTGTTGTTGCACCCTAGGATCTTGCAGCGCACACTTTAGGAACCACTGGTGTAGACGACAGTTACACTTTAATGCAGACTGATAATGTAATCTTCCATTATAATATTAGGCTGGGAGAAAGGGGGAGGCATGTCACCTCCATGCCATAAACCCCTGATTCCCGGTTACAGGACTTCTCCCGGGCTGCACCCACTATCTGGTATAACCTTTCTCGCCCATTAAGACTATTCTCTACAATCTAAACTTTCAAGCACTCTCGTAATACTCGCCTCTTCAGACAAGCTCACCAAATATCCAAACCTACTATTTAGCCTTCATTCAACCACATTTAAAGCCACTTTGCATTCCACTTTGCCTTCCTATTACATTATTAACACAAACCACACACACTCTCCCTTTCTATTCTCAAATTCCCTCATTGCTATTACTAACACTGCTGTGCGACTGATCATACAGAGCACTGAGCACTGTTACCATAGCTGGTCCCTGGCTGGTGCATTGTGTGACAGAGCACTTGCCCTAATGTATCAAACCCACGGTAATAGAGTGTAAGCTTGTGAGCAGGGCCCCCTTACCCACCCGGTCTGTCAGTTACCACCCAGTCTTGTTTATACTGATTGTTAAAATTGTAAAGTGCTATGTAATCTACTGCCCCTATATAAAACCCTATTAATAATAATAATTCCATAATTCTGCCACCACCACTGATGTTGACAAAACCTGAACATTAAGGGGAAAAGAATATGGAAAAACACATTGAAAACAGTTTTAGATGTAAGCAGACCTGTACCAAATATGTATATTTTTCTATTATATTATTAATCTTCACAAAATGGATTTCTCTTGTGTTTTGAAACAGAAACAGAATGTCAGAAGGAGATAGTATCGGAGAATCGGTACATGGCAAGTCCTCAGTGGTGTATCGCTTCTTCTCCAGGCTAGGCCAGGTAGGTGAAACGCTTTTTATATATAAACGCGTATTCCTGTGTATACCTTCGTTTGACCACTGGTGGCGCTGTGCTGCTGGAATATGTGATTATTCAAGGTCCTGCATGTCAAGAAAATAAAGTATGCAGATATGTGTAGTGGAAGAATAAAGTCAGTGGATGCCCTTTAGGAAGATGACTATATAGAGCACACTTAACTCTTTGCTCATCGCATCTTGGTATATGAAAAGCAGGAAAATCTGATGAAACACCTGCTGATACAGTGTAGAAAGTGCACATTTAACCTGACTTGACGTATACTTCCATTATGTCAAATGATATAAACTGTGGCTTTCTCTTGATTCACAGTATGGGGTAGATCCAGAACTACGTTTGCCGTACGTTTATTCGCGGCGCGTATTTTCGTGCGCGTAAATTCGCTACACTCCCCTCGGCACACCCCTTGCACGGACGTATTTTGTCAAGATACGCTTTCCAAACCCTACCTTAACTTTTTCCAACGTAACCGCTGTCATACGCACACGTACGTATGGGCTGAACGAATTTACGCAGCTAAGCACGCCCATACTGTACACTTTAAATACCACCCCCAGCCTACTTCACGTATTTCACATTTGGACTAGACTAACGTAAAATCGGCACGCCCACACGTAAGTATTTACGTGACACATACGTGAATGGCCCATACGTTCACAATTACGCTACGTTAATGTGCGTATTTTCTATGGTGCGCATGCGCAGTGCGTACAAAACAGCGATTTTACGTCTCCGCCACGCGTAAATTCGCTTCGAAGCGTTGTTCTGGATCAGGCCCTATGAGAGTAACAGTTGCAATGTCAGGGGCATACAAGGAAAATAGAACTAATAAAGTGCATTTTTGTGTTTAATTAGTAAATTAGAGTTGAACTAGAAAACTTCACCTCTGATCTCTAATTCTTTTCGTAGTCCTAATGCTAAGAATCACAAAAATAAATATACATTTAATTTAGTAGTTCAATTTTATTGTTTGGATGCGTGACTCATGTTACAACAGAATGGACATGGGCACTGAGGGGACTTATATACTTCTTTAAACCTGCTGTCCTAATTAATTAAAGGGTTGTTATACTTTACACTTATAATGCCCTAAACTTACCACTGACACACAAACAAAAAACTGAATGTTAACTAAACTGTACTTAATCAGTTTTGAAAAGTGGCTCACTCGTTTCTGTCATGCCATAAAAAGATTGACATCACAGTTTATATGTAATTACGTATTATGTCGTCACAAAATTTACTATTGATAAACTGCTTATTTTAAAAAGTACTTTATGTGGCAGCGACTATAAAATCACGGTTATTATTATTATAACTTCAGGTATAAACTATGTGGAAATTAGCCAATTTTTCCACCCATTTCAACAACTTCCATATATGTTCAGTGTTTACACACGCAGGAAATAGATATGCGATAAATATATACATTTCATGTATTTTATATATCGTGTGCTATATTTCATGGAATGACCTTTTATACTCAATGAGCATCAACTAATTATATAATAAAGTAGAATTTGTTTACTAATTTTTAGAATCAGTTCAACACTTTCCTGGTTTGTATTTTTTTAATCTGGCCTCGTGTGTGTAAAATAAAGAGTTGGGTTCTCTTGCTAGGAAATGTAAATGCACAAATTAATATTCAAAAATTGTCCACTAGAGCTGTATATTTTCTAAAATAAGCAAAATATAATGCTTACTGCTGAGCTTTTCCCATCTATTACTAATACCATGTGCACTATGATCCTGTACTTTGTATTTATTTTAAGTAGGCCGTTCTCTTGTAATGACAGGGCCCACTGGTTTCTAATTATTTGATTTCCATCTGTATGTAAATTACTATTGGCATTTTTTAGTCGATGGAGAATATTACTTTAAAGCTGTCGCCAAAACATACAAGAAAAATGTTTTTTAAATAGGCTTAAATGGTTATTTATCATATTTTATCATTTTAGTACGAAGCAGAGAAGAGTCATATAGTGAAGGCCCATATAGTGTTTCATCATGTGTGTTATAGATTTATTTTATTAATGGATAATTGAATGTGCTGCTATATGGATAGAATATTAACTTAAGACCTGGGTCCAAATGTATTCATATTTCTGTCATTCTGTAAGTAAATAGACAGGGGGAAAGGGCTGCATTTCTGTCCAAGGGATGAATGCATTTAGATCTACACAGTCCCCCAAGACAGATAAACTGAACAATAACCAGTAGCTGTGTGGTATAATCATAATGTGCAGATCAAGGTAACAGCAGGAGGAATAATGCTGGCCATACAGTACACAATTATAATAGTGCAGATAACTGATCACGGATGTTATCACAAAACTGTAGACGGCCTTCATCGGCCAATTATCATGACCAAAATAATGATGATGTCCAACATGCAGAAGGCCTGAAAATTGGGCTAAAGAAGCCAACAGGAAAGTGAGGCCATGGATTGTCCATAGTATTGTCAATGGCAATAAAGAAAGGTATTGTGCAAACTCGCACAGATGGGCCAATCTACAACTGTTTCATTGAAGTGGAGTTGTCCTTTAGTTGATTTGCTTTGCCCAACCTTCATGCTGGTGGGTTGAACCAAATATGTGTTTTAAGATGACTTTGGACCGTATTCAGAATTAAGAACGTCTAGTAATTTACGCACACAAAATGCGTAAGTGGAGTGATTTCTATTCAGGGCGAATGTGCAGACCATGGAGATACGAAGCATAATTGGAAAGATGCGTAAGTAATTGCTGTACGTCAAAAATGCGTACGAACATAAAAGATCGGACGGATTATTAATAAGTAGTCGTCAATCGGAATGTAAATAGCAAAACATGGGCGTGGTAATGCAGCAGACGTGCGGTTGTATTTGCGAACGTTTAACTTCCGTCACATATACGCACGCTAATGATAAGGCTGCTTTCACAACACGGAAGTGTTCCGAAATGTATTCATTTTGCAAAACGTACGTATTTTGTATGAACGTACGGATCTATTACGAACGCACGGAAAATCTTAAATCAGGAATCCGGTCCTTTGTCCTAAATTTTTACTTAACCCATGGTCAAGGAACATTAAAGCTTCATAATATACAATGTATATATCGCTTTGATGGCACATCTATAAAGTGGTCACAGTGTAGCCAGTGCGTCAAGCCACCTGCTGTAGAAGTATCTAACTTCTGTCCAGTGTGTGTCCTCATATGTCAGGCTCACCCATATGAATGGCAGTTTATATTGTGTTTACATCACAAATCTGGCTTTTACTGTAGCTGTTTATGATCTAGTGATGGAAGCCACATGAGTTTTTAAGCCAAGAGCTGGCTAGCACTAGCCAAATCCCTTTATAGCAGTTTATTTCAGAGGACTGAGGCTTCCAGCACTGAGAAGCACAACACTGGTTACTTCTTCAGCACAGGTGACCCCCCCCCCCCCTTCCCGTTATAGCTATACATGGAGGGAACATGTATCTTTAAGCCCAGGCAGTCAATCTACAGTGGAAGGATGTACGCTACCATTTACCTTGATTAAATAAACACAGTCAACGTTTGTCATGTAAATTGCTTTGGAAAGGACATGACTCTGTTCTATATTGCATTGTACAAATGTTGAAACTGGGCGATGTCATCCTGCCAGTAGGAAATGCTGGCAGGCTGCCGAGGTCATGCAGGTAAACAGGTATGTGTATTTTTACACCACATGTCTGGGATCAGAGGGGGCGTTGGTCCACAGCTGCTCTTTTGGGGCGTCTCCTAGGTGTCTCGCTCAGGATAAATGACACATTATAGGGACTCACTGTTAGAGTTAGAAGCACCATTGCAGAAAGGCCCTGATAGTGACTGGTAGCTTATCCTCTAATTGCAAGTGTGTGTAACAAGTATTTCTTCATTCTATTTACAGATGGAAATAGTTACTGAGTGATGGCAGTGTTGCTGGGGCATTTTCCTTCCTGGCTCTCATGCACCTGTTTTCATTACCCTATAGCTTGATCTGAGCGTCTTCCATTTTGTGTGTTTTTACACAGCTTACACTGACTTCCAGAGCGTATTGGACTTGTATGAGGGCAGAAAAGCAATGGGCCTGATCCAGAGCTCCGTCCGCTAGCGTATTTATGAGTCATAAAAACGCTATTTTAGAGGCACTGGCAGATGTTACGACGCATAACTCTGAACGTACGTCCCATCCTAGTATTAGGAGCATAACTCTCTGAACGTACGTCCCATCCTAGTATTAGGAGCATAACTCTGAACGTACGTCCCATCCTAGTATCAGGAGCGTAACTATGAACGTATGTCCCATCCTAGTATCAGGAGCGTAACTCTGAACTTATGTCCCATCCTAGTATCAGGAGCGTAACTCTGAACGTACGCCCCATCCTAGTATCAGGAGCATAACTCTGAACGTACGCCCCATCCTAGTATCAGGAGCGTAACTCTGAACGTACACCCCATCCTAGTATCAGGAGCATAACTCTGAACGTACACCCCATCCTAGTATCAGGAGCGTAACTCTGAACGTACGTCCCATCCTAGTATCAGGAGCGTAACTCTGAAC
>WWET01000001.1:566645-576751 GCA_011038615.1 Limnodynastes dumerilii | reverse complement strand
TATCTTATCTAGCCTAATTGTCTCTTAACATGAAGGATAGAGAGTACCCCTGAACCCTATAATATAATGATCTCCCTCATTCTGGTTGTTGAGTCACTATAGATGCAGTGCTCCACAGGCATTTGATATAGGGTGATAATAAAAAAAGAATGCCAGTAAGTAGATTACTAGAATAAAATTGTCCCCATAACTTACTATTGAATAACTGATCATTTTATTATTATTTTTTTGTATGTTTCAAACATTATGCACAAACAAATGTACGACTGCAAGAAATGTCTAAAATAAACATTGCCAAATGAAAACATTGGAAGTATATTTCACAATGATGGAGTTTATTATAAAGTTGGCAATGACAAATGGAAAAGATTGATATCCACACAGCTTGGCCTCCTTCTGGGACTTCAGGTATAGATATCGAGCTGTCTGTACTGAATGCATGGTCATTAATAATGTTTATTTCCAAAGTAAGTGACAAGCATCTGTTTACTATTCTACCCTGTGTATGAATGTGCCCCTTCTCTCACTTCCAGCTAACACCAACATACTGCTATGTTACATAATAAGGGTTTAAAAAGGTGATTTCTGCCAATTATAACCAGAGCTTATTTTTCTATTTTAGGAAATATGTTACCACCACCCTGCAGAAAGTAATCCTTTACTATGCGGAGAGCAAAACGTTTTCTTCCATTTGCAGTTGTTGAGACAAACATAGGAACACTTTTATAACCATTTATATTTGAATTAATCCGTTAATTATTTAATATCACACAATGGGATAGATTTAATGATACCGCTAAGGACTATCAGTATGGCGATTCATGCGCATACTGTGGTCACCATTTACCCGCAACTAATTTCTCTCTCGTTATCTCTTCTGACATTGTTCTATTATTGACCAGTAAAATTAGGCAGATTTAAAATAATTAAATCAAATTGAATGAAAGATTTGACATGAACAGTTACACTCTCCGGTACAAGAGTGTAATTGCCAAAAATGGGACTTATGAAAGTTCCTTTTCGAAAACTTACCGCTTTTGCCTTTTTTTTTTTTTTTTTTTATGGGTGAGTATGCCATTCGGCAATTACCGTTGTCCTTCCGCCGTCTGCGATATCCCTCCGCTGCTGCTCGCCGGACCAGGAACAGGTGATAAACCTATCTGTGTGGGTTAGGGTCAGGCTGCCGGGGAGGTAGGGTTAGGGTCAGGCTGCCGGGGAGGTAGGGTTAGGGTCAGGCTGCCAGGATAGTAGGGTTAGAATTAGGGAAGAGACTATTTTTTACTTACAATTTAGCTGAACGTAATTTTCGGAGCTCCGTGGATTAATTGCTATGCAGCAATCAAAATCCCAGTAGGAATGGCCGATTCGAAAATCGGCCATTGGTACCGGAGCACCACACCCATCGTAAGTATTTATCTGATCTATAAGATAATTGTGTCAAAGCCTGGGCATACGATCCTCATTTACACAATTTTAAGTGTAGCCAGAGCATAAACGTTAAGGCTGGGGCCTGCATGCGGAATTCCATTAGGGTAAGGGGTGGTAATTAGGATTACATGGCAGCTAGCGGAACCCTGTTATATCAGGATTCAGACCAGAGATCTTATGATAGACTCATATAAGCAAATAAGACTCCTTGGTAAAGAAATGTTACAGTCAACACATAGTGTTTAATTTTTACAGCAAAAAAAAAAAGGATTAAATTAACTAGTTATTGCAGACAACAAATTACAATTTAAACACTTTTTTTTTTCGAAATACATAGTTTAAAGATTTAGTGTTCTTTGATTAAATATATCAAAACTACTGTCTATCTTT
This sequence comes from Limnodynastes dumerilii, assembly GCA_011038615.1. Taxonomy (NCBI): domain Eukaryota; kingdom Metazoa; phylum Chordata; class Amphibia; order Anura; family Limnodynastidae; genus Limnodynastes; species Limnodynastes dumerilii. The sequence continues at coordinate 574,933 of WWET01000001.1, read as the reverse complement.
ATCAAACAAATTATTAAATCAACATTCTTGCCAAACAAAACAAACAATACAATTAGGAGTAGTTTTGGCAACTGGTCAGAGAGGGGTAGTAGTCACTCACAGATAACGTGAAGTTAAGGGTCAGGACTACTCGAAACTGAAAAGGTTTTTAGTAACCGTTAGACTATTGAAGCAACATTTCCACAACACACATCTTGGGGTTTATTTCAATTATGTAACCTTTAAACAGTCATCACTGAAGGCATGTTACGTGTCTGCAGGTCTGGATAGATAAGGTGGATCTACAAGACCTTTACTAAACTGCTGAAAAAGAAAAGTGGAGATGCTTCTCATAGCAACCAGTGAGACTCTAGCTCTCCATTTTGCATTACATACTAGAAAATTTCGGCTAGGATCTGATTGGTTGCTATGGGCAACATCTCCACTGCTCCTTTTCCACAGTTTATTAAACCTAGACCCTAGTTTCCATACAGAGATTAGCTCCAAAATCTGTAGTTGCTGGCATAGGACACTAGAGGGCCAATTCCTCTGGTGTGGATTTGATATTTGCTGATTCAATATGAAAAATGTATTTTTCAAGTATTTGTATTAAAAATTGAGGCCACACTACTCAAAAATCTTCATCTCCGGTCAACACGAATTATCAATATTAAAATCCAGGAAGGAAGGATATGATATGGATCTATAGTGTGTGTGTGTGTGTATGTGTCATGGTCTGCACTGGGACAAGCTGAACTGACAGCTAAACACAATCATGTGACAGTTCACATCCTGTAAACATCAACCGGTTAGTTTGGCATGGAGTCACTGTGCTTTCATGGAATGGGTTAGAACACGTCAACCCTAAATGGTAGAAGCAAAAGCAGACGGCTTAAGGAGAAGCCCTGTTGCGAAGTCCTTGGACTGGTGGAGACACATGGGGCGCCATCACCGGTAGTGGCGCAGGTAGACCAGCTTCTGGGGATGAAACTTCTCTCTGCATAATGGACACTCAGTCTGAAAAAGATTATATTCAACAGTTACTGCTCTGCGCGGATGAGCCCCGTCACAACTACTACTACGAAACCACAGTGGTTATACCATAGACTGCAGTCCAATCTTGGGAGTAAGGTCAAAACAAGTGCAGCTTGGCTAAACCATTTTGCAATGTGAGGTGGGGGGGATACTTCATTTACACTCTTTTGCATGCAGATAAAACACTTTGCTTTTGCACATAGAACTCACATACTGCATAACTTTATGCTTAATCTAAAATAAAGTTGCGCTAAGAATCTTCATCTCTCAACTCTGGTTACACAATTTAATTTCGATCNNNGTGCGCTAAGAATCTTCATCGCTCAACTCGGGTTACACAATTTAATTTCGATCGCCCCCCCCCCTTGCATGGTATTGCTCAGGTCTACGCTTGAATGAATTGGCACCCCCCCCCTTACTTTGCAAAATGGTTTAGCCGAGCTGTACACATGCCCTTGTTTTGCCCTTACTCCCAGACTCTGAATCAGCCCCTTAAAGGGCACAGGCCTCCAATCCAATAACCCAGCTTCATGCTCTCACCCCGCAGTATTCTGTATTGTAACATTTACAACTAATATATCTCTAAGAAGTGACATTTAAGGACACACGTGAAACTAATCACACAACTAGAACAGATATGTACAGGTACAATTAATGCACTCATTTTAGGTGTTCTATCATTAAAGTGAAGCAGTTGTTATGCAGATTCTATTCTTCAGTGACCAATTTAATTAATTAACACGATGTAAATAATTATTCTTGTGTGCTGAGAACAGATGGCTGCATACAAGACATCACACAGAAAGGAGTTCAGCAATTACGGCACATTGTTCTTGATGTAAGAGCATAATTCATAGGTAAACAACATAGTGCGTGCGTAACGCTCTTCTGGGCGGCAGCCGAGCAGAAGGCACCTGTAGTTTGTCACTTCCACATTGTACACACATCTTTGACGTCTGGCATTCTGCTGGATGCGTGCGTGGGAATACATCTCGCTACGCGATACGGTTTTGGCCAGAGGGAGCTTGTTATGTTTTGATTAACTGCCAGTTGAGTGAAAAAACGTCATTAACATCAAAAGTGAAACAAAGCGACTCAGAATGGATGTGTAGCGTCACGAAACCCAGGACACCGGTCAATAGGAACGCAGAGATCCACAACCATGTGAGTTAGCAATGCACTGATTGGTCAATGCAAGGCACACCACGCAATCAGGTGTAGCCGCGGAAACGTGGTCAATACGCAGCCACTAGAAAATGGTCACTGAAAACCTACATTAACTCAAAACGCTTTAAGTTCAAAGGGCCAGATCCAGACCTACGTTCCGTTTACGTTTCTTATGCTTTCGTAATTACTAGGCGCTCCCCTCGGTCGTGAGTATTTTTGCCGCTTTACGCTTGCCAATCCCTACCTTAACTTTTCCAAGTGTAACTGCTGTCGGCCATAACGGCTGCACATAATTACGCACCTAATCACGCCCATACTGTACGATTTAAATGCCCCCCCTCCCGCCTCCTTTGTCCGTCGTTACGGTGTTGATCCTAGACTCGTAAGTACGTTTAGAGTTTTTGGTTGTAACATCTTCCGCGCACATCATGCAAAACAGCGTTTTTACGACGACGGCGAGTGTAAATACGCTAGCGGTCGTAGGTCTGGATCTGGCCCAAAGTCCCAAAAATCATGTATGTATAGGCTTGCCTTCAAACACATTAACAGACAGATGCCTAGAGCAGTGATGGCTAACCTGTGACGCTCCAGGTGTTGTGAAACTACGAGTCCCAGCATGCCTTGACTGCAAAAGCATAATGGATACCTGACAAAGCATGATGGGAAGTGTAGTTTCACAACACCTGGAGTGTCACAGGTTAGCCATCACATCAATAAGTCCTTTTTCTTTTTACATTTATATTTAAAGCTTAGTTTTATTGCCAATGTGCAGGTCTAAAACAAACTTGTGGATGAACCAGTGCGGAATTGATCTTGCCATTTCTCACCTTGGTGTTACACCACTCAGTAATACACTCCCAGCAGAAAAGGTGACCACAAGGGGTCGCTGTGCTGTGTCTCCGCTGTTCCAGGCATAATGTGCATTTTGAAGGCCGCGGGTACGATTTCTCATGGGGTGGTGCCCTAGGCATACAGGAACAAAGTACTTCAATATTATAAGGAGCAGCTTTTCAATGCCTCTTGCATACCAAGATCCAAAGATATGTTCTTATTTATCATGATATTAATCCATATTACACAGAACCCTACAGAGAATATATTTCTCATTCACAATATTCCTTGCCCTACAGGAGTTTACAGTCTACATTTCTTAAGACAAAATTTTAAAGTCTAATTAACCAATTAAGCGACATATGCATTGTTCTGTTATTGGTGCAATGTTCAGTGGCACTATACTTATCATGTGTGGGTAAAGGCAGAGAACCTGTACAGGAGAGCTGCACAAGAGACCAATAGAATATGGGAAAATTAGTTGGATGCAGCTGTAACTGATCACATCCCTAAATCGTGTTGAGAGCTGACTGCTATTGGCCTGTGTTCTATACAAAAACTTATGCTGGGTACACATTGGAGTTTATTCTCTGGCAATTATTGTGCAGATCACATGATGAGCGCCAGTTAGCTCCGACGTTTTGCCAGTGTGGACAGTCCAATGATAACGCATAATCATGTAAAAAAGCATCGTATCATGTGACTGGATTTTTGGGAGCCCCTAAGATTTGCGATCAACAATATCACAATGTAGGGAGAAATCTTCTTTGTATTGATTCCCCTTCCTCTTCCTGCACAGGGCAGCAGATTATGGGAACCTCTTCCTGCACAGGGCAGCAGATTATGGGAACCTCTTCCTGCACAGGGCAGAGGATTATGGGAACCTCTTCCTGCACAGGGCAGAGGATTATGGGAACACTTTCAAACAGATTTACTGTCAACTAAAACGTAGTGTGTACAGGGGTATTGTGATGTAGGTCGGGGCTGCCCATCATAAATGTTGAACCCTTTAAACTCCAATGTGTACCCAGCTTTACAGATTTCATATGTAATTATGGAGTGGGAGACTGTTTGGATTGGCAATCACTACTAAACATGAGAATTACACACAAATAGTAGTAATGTGGGATGCAGACAGTGGACAGGGGGTCTTATGGCGGTTTACCTCTGATAAGACATTCTCCGATGGAGTTTGAATTTTTGTTGGGCTTCCTGCTTCTGCTGAAAACTGTACATCTGGACGCCGAGCAAAAGCATGAGATGAACAAGTGACACCACACCAAGCAGACTGTAACTCCTGCGCACAAGACGGTCGTCTCCGAGTGTTCCCCGCACACGAACCTGATTGAGAATAAAGACAGTGGCATACAATGATTTGTTTTATACAAAGTAATACATTTTTTTTACCTTTTCATAATACAGATATTATTAAAGTTTATTTATATGGCATCACAAAGGGTCCGTAGTGATCTACAGATATAAACAAAACAACAAACAAGGTGATACAAGTGACAACAGAATGATGACAAACAAGACAGAGAAACACAATCCAACCGAGAAAGAGACGGGGAAGGTGGAGGACACGATGCTCTGCTCATGAGAGCTTATAGTCTACGTGAGTAGGGGGATAGACTGGAGGCACAGAGTGGGAAAGATGTCGGGAGATAGTGGCTGTGGCTGTGTAGAGAGAGGGGGAGGTGAACAGTGAGGGAGAGGAGGGTTGGTAAGGATGGGGTAGAGAAGGTCAGGGGAGAGGGTTAGGTGGGGAATGGAATAGACTTCATGTAGAAGTGAGTTTTCGGTAATCGTTTAAAGATCTGTAGTCTATGGGATAATTTGATGGATTGTGGGAAAGTGTTCCAATGACAAAGGGCAGCATAAGAGAAGTCTTGAATTTGGTAAAGGCGGCTGTTATGATATAGTGTGTGTTGCTAATTCTCCACACACAAAGAAGACAAATATAGGTAAAATAAAGGAAAAAGGCTACTTACAAAAGTAATACCGGTAATGCGTTTGGCGATATGGTAGAAAGTTCCACTGATATAGAATGTGGCCAGATGAAATCTCCTCAGGAAGGTAATACTTTGTCTGACGGCATAGACAATCTTCACCAGAGTCCTTTTCTGCTGTTCAGGAAGCGTGGATATCTTTCTGTGAACCCACTTTCTGATCCGTGAGCGGTGATGGGATCTGGAGGACAAGTTGCTGTGCGGCACCCTCACGCCATCTATCTCACTCTGCAGCTCTTGTTCTAGACGCGCCAACTCCTTATCCAGCAGGTAAGGGAACAGGGTGTGAAAGCAGATGAGCAAAAGACGCTGGGGCAAGGAGGGCACCTTCCTCTTAGACGAATCTACCTGGACAATATTAACATACTCTTCCCCAAGAGTTTGGTAACCTGGAAATTAGACATCCAGACATGGGACATGGATCCAGAAAAGGGTCATTTGTCAATCGCTATGATTGGAAAACACATGCACAGATCTGTATTCACAAGCATTCTATCATGTTCCAGGTGGCTGGGTGGTGGAACTGCTAGTGGGAGGGGATAGGGATGTTTATTTAGGGGCAGCAACGGTGGCTCAGTGAGTAGCACTGGTGTTTTACAGCACTGAGGTCATGAGTTCGATTCCCGGTCTAGGTCTAAGACCTAGATCTAGATTCCCTTATCTACGTGGAGTATGCATGTTCTCCCCATGTCTGTGTGGGATTCCTCTGGGTGCTCTTTTTTCCTCTCACACTCCAAAAACATGCTGGTAGGTTAATTGGTTGCTGAATAAATAAACCCTAATATCTTAGTGTGTGTGCGTTAGGGAACTTAGTATTATTTCCAATGAGGCCGGGACTGATGTGAATGTGAAATATGTTCTGTAAAGCGCTACGTAATCTGATGGCGCTATATATAAACCTGGCAATAAATAAATAATAATCTTAAGTACCTGGGACAGAACTCTTGGTGTAACTAACAAAAGTGCTTCCTGTGGGGTCATGGTGACGGCTAATGACACTACAGAGTATGGGACCTCTATAAATATTTAACTAGACCTCTTAAAACAGTTTCAGAAAAAAAAAGTTAAATGTAACATAATGAAGCCCTGTCTGACTTACCTGAAAATGTTGTAAGTGTGTAATAGGCAAGATCACATAGTAACTCAACCTCTTTCCTCCATTGTAGCCATGTTTTTGCACCTTACAAGAAAAAAAAAAAAATTCAACATCAGAGACAGACACCGAGCAAGAAGTATTTTTATGTTCAGGCCATTACTCATCTCTTCATAACACATCTCCCAATATTATGAAACTACAATCTAGATCATACTATGCTGGATATCAGCTATACTGATGGAACATGCTGGGACTTTTGCTGTTTCTGTACCCCGCGGAAATGCCCTGCAGTCTGACTTCGCTGAGAGGATTCTATATACCGTAGATGCTGTCGCTTCCATTTTTTTTTGTATGATGACAATAATTATTATTGGGTGACTCAAGTGGTTAGTACTTCTGCCTCACAACGCTGAGGTCATGAGTTCCATTACCATAAAAGGCCTTATCTGTGTGCAGTTTATGTTCTTCCAATGTCTGAGTGGGTTTCCTCCCATGCTCCAAAACCATGCTAGTACGTTAATTGCCTGCTGACTAAAAATGAACTGTGTGTGTAAATTAGGCAGGAACTGAATGATAATATTTTCTGTACAGTGCTGCAGAATGTGTGGCACTATATAAAAAATAGCCTGTGATGAGGATTATAAATAATCAAAAAAATTTGCATTCAGAGGAACATCTCTTCACTTAATTATTCTTCCACCTCTACTTCACAAATGATAGCAATATACGCTAGTGGTCATCTCAGTTACTATTACTCATGAATAATTAGCAAGTTCAGATGCCATGATAACTAAAGCTCCTACTTTAAACCTTTTTCGTTTGCTGATTAAGGAGATGCTTTTGGCTTTAATGCAGCACGTTACTGTTATGGCCATCCAGAGGCCAGATTTACTAAGCTGCAGGAAATGAAAAGCAGAGCTGTTGCCTATAGCAACCAATCAGATTCTAGCTCTCATTTTCCTACTGCATACTACAAAATGTCAGCTCTGATTGGTTGCTATGGCCAACGTCTCCCCTTAGCGCATTAAATCTGGCCCCAGGACTGCAGTTGTTGTGCATCAAGGAGTAAGCAGGTGTCAGCAGAGGAGGAACAGAGATGGTATCCCAGCAGAACAAGCCCTGTCCTTGGTGACATGACATTAACTCCCTCTCGTTCTTATGATACCGCTATCACGCATCCTTAGAAGGGATTATTGCACTCAGATTTTTTACATACACAGTACAGGGAATCAGTAGAAATTCTCCATCTTTAAGAACAAAAGCAATATAATTAACATATAAAAAACATTTCAAAATCATCTCGTTTGCAGTTAATGTTTACTGAGTGTTTTTTTCTGATCTTGTTTGTAGCATATAAGCTGGTGAAATATTAAAACTAAAAACTAAATACTAGGGAGTATAATTGTATGGGAGAAATAAAGCCTACTACAGTTGGCTGGAATTATTCTGTTGACTTAACGCAGGTTTGGGGGTTAGAGAAGACAATCAAAAAACCAACCACAAAAGGAGGTTTTTATTTTATCCAGTGACCAAAACTGCATCTAGCTGAAAGGTCTGCACTTCTCTGCCTGAATAAAGGAGCAGACACACTGCAGGTTTAGTGATCTGCTAGGCGAAAGCTGAGTGTGGGATGCACATAGCAATGTTTTCTGGGTTCCCCAAATACCTGTAATGATCAGGATCACATGGCCGGAGGTCAGCTAGCAGGACACCGTCCTATGATCTGAAGTGATTTACATACTATCTGAAATAATTGCATGGTCATAAGGTTGCGGTTGCAGTGCCCTCTGCGATGGGCTATGTTTAGAAATAGAAAAAGCCGAAAGTTCCTTTTCTCCATTTCGAAAAGGCAGATTTTTAGAATTTTATGAATGGGTGAGTATGCAGATACAGAAAAGAGGGTTAGGGTCAGGCTAGGGAGAAGGGAGGGGTAGTATTGGGGAAAGGGTTGAGGTTAGTTTTCACTTACCTATTGGAGCACCGTGTTCGGTGCTGCGGGGATTGATTGCTATACCTCATCAAGGCATAAGCAATCAATATCCCAGGCAGTTCGAAACTGGATATGAGAGAAAGGCCCTATCGAAATAGGGCCATTCTTAGCGGGAGCCACACCCATAAGGGGGTGTGTGTGTGTGTGTGTATATATATGTGTGTATGTGTATATGTGTGTA
>WWET01000001.1:544451-566406 GCA_011038615.1 Limnodynastes dumerilii | reverse complement strand
TGTAATGTAAATCTATGTTTCCAGCCCCCCCCCTCCCTTTTTCTCCTGACCCATCTTTGCCATTTCCAGTCCCTCCACCATCTCACGGCCATCTCTTTACTGTTTCCAGACCCCCAAATTACATTTCACTATTTAACACCACAGTAAATGAAAGGCAGATTGCTGAAGATGAAGAATTTTCATTGGTTCACATTTCTGCAAAAACACACACATGGCTTAAAAGCATTTCCGGTGCACTGCACTTGGCCCGAAGTCCTGGTAATCAATGCTGGTCACCCAGAGCTCTCTGAAGACTGATAGACATGAGATGATGGAAGCCCCAATCCATACAGAGTATTGTCTATCCGGTGGCAGGATCATCTTCACTGGGACTCCCTTTGGTGCCAGGCACTTCAGCTCTGCAGAAAGTCTCTCAGTGAGTCCAGGGAACAGCGTCGTCCCACCAGTCAAAACAATGCTGCTGAACAGATTTCTGCGGATATCTATGGGACATTTTGTGATACTTTTGAAAAGCAATTCATGTATTCCAGGCGATTCTAAGCCGATATTAAGCGGTTCAAAGAGAATCTCCGGAGCACGGAAACGATGGCTGCCTAAAGTTACGATGTTACCGTCAGGAAGGACGTAGTTCTGCGCCATCTCGTTGTCCTGTGGATCTAGAGTCACGTAACAGAGTTTCTCTTTCATGTCTCTCACGATCTCCCTTTCTGCAGCACTTAGAAAGGAATGGCCGTTTTCCATGAGGAGATTCATGAGACACTCCGTGACATCTCTTCCCGCAAGATCAATCCTGGTCATAGCGTGCGGCAAACAGTAGCCTTCATATACAGGAACCATGTGTGTGACTCCATCGCCGCTGTTCATAAACATGCCGGTGGTCAGGCCAGAAGCGTAGAGCGTCAGGGCGGCTTGCAAGCCAATATACATCCCAGGGACCTTAAAGCCTTCAAACATCATTTCTGCCATCTTCTCACGGTGTCGCAGTGGATTCAAGGGGACTTCTGTTAACACGACGGGTCTTTCGCTGGCGTCTAACTGAAGCTTGCAATCAAAGAGGTGGCTCCATAGTTTTTCGATGCCATCCCAGGATGTTATTATGCCACGCTCCACTGGAAAAGACAATGTGAGGATCCCTCTCCTGGACTGGGCATGTTCTCCGACATAGTATTCCTTGCGTCCAAGGCCCAGAAAAGTGGAGCTTATTCTGGAATGCCCAACAACTGAAGCAATGACAAATTTAGGATGAGTATCACCAGCGAAGCCAGCCTTACATAGGCCTGAGCCATTGTCAAAAATGACTGCGGGTGTATCAAAATGCATGTCCTTAAGCTCCTCAATAGTTTAAAACAATCTACGACTTTTTAAAGAGGACTTCTGGTAAACGGGATTCCAGATTTTTAAAGGCTCATGGTGACAACTCTTTGAATGGATGTTTTAAAGTCAGCCTATTAGAAGTGGTAAGACAGTATCGGCTTAAGAACTGTTCCTATTGTGACATCACTATGCCCTGTAGCCAGGACAGCATCAGGGAACTCTTTGTGGCTCTACTTAGCCTTGGCTTTGTGTTTCAATCGTGTATCATATACTACCATTCTAAATGTCTAGCAATAATAGAACTTAAGGACAGTAGCAGATATGACCGTGAGAGATCCCATTCATATCTTCTGCAGAAATAATCCATATATAAAGCAAAGAATCTGGATATTTACATGCACAACTTTAAAATACTTTGGTCCTTTGCAGTATTCAATTTAAACAAAATCTCTATTATTCCCCATAACCGTGTTGAAAACAATTATTAAAAATTCACTAACATAACAAATCACATGAAATAATAGTTTCATGATAAATGTAAAATCCCTTTCTGTCATGCTATTTTATAATATTTTAATTTACATAGTTTCGTGAATATGGGTCACACTTACATGTGACCCATATTCAGTTTGCATTGCCCAACAAGGCTTTGGGCATGCAACAGGGTGGCAAAGTGGGCACAGACACCAGATTTGACCATTTTGAATAATTAGCTATAGTTATCCAAGGGTTAAATGTCTTTGGGCAAATAAAATTTGACATTTGAAATCAACATAAGGCGGTAACTTACATGTGACCCACATCAATTTTGCATTGCCCAACAAAATTTTGGCCATGTAATAGGGTGGCAAATCGGGCACAGACACCAATTTTGACCATTTTTAATAAGTAGCTGCAGTTTTGCAAGGGTTAAACGGCCTTGGGCAACAACTTTGACGCAGGAAATAAACAGAGGATGGTCACTTACCACGTGTCAAATTTGCTGCGAAATACCATTTAACCTTTGAAAAACTACAGCTACTTATTCAAAAGGATAAACTGTTCATTTCAAGTGTCAAAATTGTTGCCAAAAAGGCCCTTTAACCCTTGCAAAACTACTGCTACTTAAAAATAGTCAAATTTGCTGCCTGTGCCAACTTTGCCACCTGATTTCATGCCCAAAATCTTTTTGGGCAATACAAAATAAATGTGGGTCACACATAACTGACGACCCTCTGTTAATTAAAAGTGTCAAATTTGTTGCCCAACGCCATTTATCCCTTCCAAAACTACAGCAACTTATTAAAAAATGGTCAAATATGTGTGCCCACTTTGCCACCCTATTTTATGCCCAAAATCCCACTGGGCAAAACAAAATAAAATTGAAATGCGAGTAAGAGATAATGTTTTTAGTTTATACAATTTTCACATTTTTCTAACTAGCTTTGATTTTTTTAAATAACATATTATGAATGAGATGCTGGAGCCCAAATAAGACGTGAATGAGATGCTGGAGCCCGAATAAGAAGTGAATGAGATGCTGGGGCCCGAATAAGAAGTGAATGAGATGCTGGGGCCTGAATAAGTAGTAAATGAGATGCTGGAGCCTGAATAAGTAGTGAATGAGATGCTGGGGTTTAAATAGGAAGTGAATAAGACGCTGGAGCCTGAATAAGAATTAAATAAGACGCTGGAGCCTGAATAATAAGTAAATAAGATGCTGGAGCCTGAATAATAAGTGAATAAGATGCTGGAGCCTGAATAATAAGTGAATAAGATGCTGGAGCCTGAATACAAATTAAATAAGATGCTGGAGCCTGAATACAAATTAAATAAGATGCTGGAGCCTGAATAAGAAGTGAATCAGTAGCTGGCAGAATAAAAAGCCAACTTCAGCCTCGTCTTCCACTGATTGCTTGCACATGACAGTTTTGCACTTTACTAATATTATGATGGATGTCAGGAATCAACCGGGATCAGCGTGATCTCCCCGGGGAATCCTCTGGTGATGGGCCAAGGTCAGGGCAGAGGGAGAGGAGCAGCAGGTGTCTGTCCCTCCAGCTGTACACTCACCTGCGACAGACTGGAAGGCCTCATGAGCCTGGCCCTTCAGACAGCCCTGGAACTGCTCATCCTTCTGACTGCTGCGGATGAGCTGGGGCTGGTTGGCGGCGGTGAAGGCCATGCCTGCGGGGAAGAGAGCGCTCTGGCGCCGATCACTTTATGCCTCATAACCCGAGGCCGCTGCAAAACCTCTAAACCCTCTGACAGCCGCGCTACTTCCGGGTGTACTGTGCGTCCTACAGCGTGGGAGGCGCGGCCTAGTGACGTCATGTGGGTACCTGTTCCCATGGAAACTGGTTTTGCTACCTAATGCAAGTCCATTGTGTCACCAAGTGTGATAGAAACTGTTATTTCAACATTTTATATAAGAGTAAAGAGATAGAGGGACGTTTGATATACAATATAAAGTCTCTCCTCTCACCCACATTAATGATAATGTGTAAATTATATCCATGGTGTGTATCAGGGCTGCTTACAATCAAGACAACAAAGGTAACTCAGGGAATTCTGCTAATTATTTAAACTAAACATGAAAATATTTAAATAAAAAAATATATATTGGAACAAAGTAAAACAAGATAAATAAATAAAAGTATTTACAGCAGTAGTCTGCATGGGGCAGGTTGCATGGGGGATGTAAATTACCCTATGCAGGGTCCTGCTGCTAATCCCAACCAGCTCATGCACAGCACCATAACACGTGGTTGTTCTGCACATGTTTAAACAGGGGTCCAAACATCCCCCACAGCCCCATCAACACTCTGGCCCTGACATTTTGTTATGGGGACTGAGACAGTCTACTTCCGCCTCTGCCTGGGGTCAACAGACCCTCCAACACGACAGCTCCTGAGCCTCCAACTGTCACTCACCTGGTTTAAATGAATTAACTGATATTTTAAAAACTATTTGCCTCTTCAACAAAGGTGGTTACCATAGTAACTGACAGTTGGAAACTGAGGAGCAGAGTATTTTGTACCTAATGGAATGGGTCATGTTGGAGGGTATGGGTCAAGTACATCCTATTATTAACAACAGGACCACCATCCTGAGACGAGATGGTATTGTTCATCTCCACTTACTCAATCTCACAACCTCACTGACCCCTCAGAGAACATTGGGAATGGTGGAGTCTGGAGAAATGAGGGATTTCTCTTGCATGGTGGACTTACGAAATGCCATGAAGAAGGGGGAGAACGGAAATATCAATAAAATATCTATCTAACAACTGTATTAGCGCCTACTTAATTCCTATTGAGGGGGTTTACCAATGCAAATATAGATCTGTAAGTCATGTGATTTTCTGGCAATGCGCATGTGCAAGCCAAATGTCACGCAACGGATCCATCCGACAGGGCAGCCCCTGTAAAATTTAAATGTTAGCCCTTACCCATCTTGCGGAGATTAAGCGGGCACGGGGGAACAGTTACATTTTAAAGCAGTGCCGGCTTTAATCTCTTCCGTATGGATCAGCAGTCATACTGCTGATCCGCACGAGAGATTTAACTCCAACATGACCCATTCCATTAGATACAAAATACTCTGCTCCTCAGTTTCCAACTGTCAGTTACTATGGTAACCACCTTTGATGAAACGGCAAATAGTTTTTTAAATATCAGTTAATTACTTTAAACCAGGTGAGTGACAGCTGGAAGCTCTGGAGCGGAATTATTGTAACTAATGGAATGGGTCATGTTGGAGAGTCTGCTTAACTGCTGCCATAACCACATGAGAGAGGCAACTGTCACTCCCGTTTTCCATGCGGACTGCCAGACATCTGCGCATTCCAAAAATGTACAGAGGTGGTCAGAATCTGATGTTATGTTAATAAATTACTTCCTTTTTGCCCATATTATCCCTGCCACCACCCACTTCTGGCACAAAGACACCAAGGCATTATCCAAATTCAAAACATCTTTACGTTTCACCTTTCCACCATTCCACCGATTGCTTACCCATGCCCTATATGAGGATTCAATGCAATAGTACAGATGTCACTAAAACCGATGTCACTACTTCTACCGTATTTCCTTAACAGTAATCAGTCCTTGGATTTCAGCTAGGTTAGGTTACCTGTGTAACTGCACATTACTTTTATGTCTCACATCAATCAGCCTCCTACTGAAGATCAGAGATATTCCATCTGCGGTGCAAAGCTAATTGTGCAAATTTTTTTTTTCTTTTTTTTTTTTATCTTTTTATTTAGAGTATTTTAGAAAGATATAAAGAATGACAACATAATAGTAGTCCTCTTTGGTTAAATTACACAACTTTAAGTAACGCAGCACATACAAATAAGTGGTAAACAACTTGCATACGTGTTGTGGCATTTCAGTTTTATTTCGACTTTTTAAATATCACAATGGAATAAATTATTTGTTTTCTTCAACAAAGCTTTTTTGTTCTCCCATGTTTTCTATGATGAACATTTGAATAAGACGTTATTATCATTTATTGGGAGATCATTTTACACATATGCTTGCTGAATATGCTGCATTATACATTTTTATACAACCCGGTCTGCACAATATAGTAGCGCTATTTGGTGTATACACGCTATTTGGTATCTTACGAAGGGACAGGAAGGGACAATGAGGGTGGAATCAAACATTTTAAAAACATTAACAGCCTCTTTATTCTACACAAAGTCACCACCGCAAAGTGCCACATATATTTATTTAGAGCTAAACTGAACTATACAGCAAATTATATTGAATATTCTAAATATTCTTTCTCCAAATATAGTGTACAGGAACAATTATTTTTGTGTCAGTGGACTGCAAAGTCTTTTTTGGTCTAATACAGGTTAACTACTTATCGATCACATACATTTACACAAGGTTTAGGTTTACAAATTACTGCAAACTTTCCATATGAGTAAAGGGAAAGTGGGTCCTTCTTTCTCTTAAATTGTGCTAATTCTCTTTCCAATGTAGTTTAAATTTCTTATTCATTTTGGAAAAGTAAAAAAATGTAAACTTAAAACATAAAACTTCAAATTGCAAAAGTTTGCAAGATAGCTGTCAATACTGTTTAAACTAAAAATGATTAATTAAATATCAAATACTAATTATTTTTATTTCAAACATGTCAAGATAATAAGTTTTTGTATGTAAAACTAAAGTGCTTCAAATAATCATACGTTCATGTGACTGTCAAATTTCACACTTACCCACATGCGCTCATGCTGTAAACACGCATAGTTCAGGATCCGGTCCTATAATTTTAAGTTGTTATTAACCTGCAAATTGCAGAGTGTCCATTCTCACACCATCAGAACAGGAACACAGTAAATAGTAGATTCAGCAGTTACCTTAAAACCATAGAGGTCAACCTTGACACCCCTCAACCAGACAGGCCAACAAGATCTCTCAACCCAATCATAACTGCTCACCCCAGAACCTGGCAGGTGGCATACATAAGGACCCCACAACTAGGGTATAATGCCCTCGCATCCAGCATGGGTTGTGTTCTGTCCCCAACCATGCACCATCTAGGAAAAAGAAACAGGTGAAATACAACTCTACCTAAACTTAAAGGAAGGGAGATTCTGTGAAAAAGACCTAACTTCCTGCCAGCTGTCCCTTAAATAACTATCTAGCCCCACCTTACACAATAACTAGCCCTCTCTCCAGCTATAAACAGCTTCTGTATGTCTTTGCGGCCATATGGGTCCTTGTCTCTTTTTTAAGTTGCATGCCACACTCACACACACGGCCATCTTCATTTAATTGATTCAGTTTGTTTCTGCATATATTGTCTTGGTATCTCTTAGGATTGCTGCAAGACTGTGTCAATTGCTGTTTTTATCATAAATATTTAAACACGGTAATGCTAATACCGCTGATACAAACTGGAAAATGGCAGCAGCTGCTTCCCCTCACATACTCCCACAAATGATATATGACTTTGTATCACCCATCATTTTCTGCATTTTCATAGCTATCTTCTTATGCTGGGCTGCTAGTGCAAAGCTTTCTTCCGCAGTAAGTGAATCCTTCCACTAGATGACACCAAATCATTATGTTCAAAAGAGGAAAATGATACCTAGTGAAATGATCTGTTGAGGATAAAATTGTGTATAATGTGTGCAAAATATAGCATTGTTTCTGTTTATGTTTCTAATTACTTGCATAAATGCCTCTCTTATGTACTCTAACGTCCAGGGTCTATTATATGATATCATGTGTCTTACAATCTGCTCTTCAGCAGGTCTTGGCTGCAGTTTACGTGTGTGTTTCACGGTTTTCAGGGCTGTATTTTATAACACTTCAGAGCAAATGTATTAATGAGTGATTGCTGCTAGTTATTTTCTTGTCCAAACCACTAAAATCATTTTACAAATCTGGAGGGTCAGGATGTAAATGACTGAATACATTTATTTACAATACACACTGCACCCTAGTGACTGCCACAGAATACACACTATATCCTACTGACTGCTGTACAATACACACTGCACTCTAGTGATTACCACACAATACACACTATATCCTACTGACTGCTGTACAATACACACTGCACATCAGTAACTGTATCAGTTGGTTTCCGTCCGCTCAGAGTTCCGTACATCAGGGCGTGACAGCCCTCCGTATGTTAAAATATAGGCAGTGTGGACGGGGGAGGCATTTAAATTGGACAGCATGGGTTGGGTTATGTGCTACTGTACGTCTGAGCATTCTGCACACACAGGGATGCATGCAGAAAGGTTTAGGTAAGGTTCTTGATATGATGCTGGGCCATATGCTGGGCCATATGAAGGGCAGTGTGGCTTTTGCCATCTCCCACTATCTGCCTGAACTTTTGCAGCCCCCTGCACTCTGGGGGGAGAGCTTGTTTGTTACAGCCCTGCACTTTGCCTCTGTTAGCCCATACTGTATAATAGGTAACCTTTGCTATTCTTGGTGTTGTGAAAGTACAACGTCCATCTTATATTGCAATAACTATACTATGCCTATGCTGTTAAAGGTTGCTGGGAGCTGTTAAGTTTAACAATATCTGTCTATGCCTGAACTAGGAACTGTAAAAAGGGGCACAGCACAGGGGATTCCCCTACTAAATTTAATCAGCACTGGTCCTTTCAAATGCTCACTGCTTCCATTAGGCAGGATAGGTATTTCCGGGCCTAAGCGAAGCAGCACAGAGATGTTCATGAAACCTAACCCAGATGGCCTTCGCGGAACACACAAGACATGGTTTAGCTAATGCCTTGCATCGACAGTTACTTGTACTGCTTAGCTGTTCAGCTGCCATGTCCCTGACAGCTGACTGACCAAGCTGTGCAAGTAAGCGCCGCTGCAGGGGGTCAGCTGAGCTGCGGCGGCTTGTGTGTTCAGGAGTTGAGGCTCAGCTGATCCCCTGAAGCGGTGATTACTTGTACTGCTTAGCCAATCAACTGTCAGGGACAGCAGAACTCAATGCTAGAGAGAGGGGCTCAGGCTGAAGCTTTACCTAGGGTGTCCAGAGATCTAGCACCAGCCCTGGTACCCACTATTTTACGGCTACTGGCATTATACTTTGCCAGCCAAGCCATAGTGCTCAGAATTTATGTAACATGAGTAAATGGTCTCCAAGAAAACCAGCATGCTTTGCAAAGGAGGATTAATGTTGCACCTAGGGGTTGACCTGAAAAATAGTGTCTTGTATACATATATTTTCATCATCATGAAGTTAATAATGATAATTAGTGTCTCATTTAAAGCATCAAGCATTTGTTATTCAATGCGTTCAACATACTATGCTACAAAAATCAAAATAAAAAACAAAAACATGACATTTTTAGGAACATATTACATATGCATTTTAGAAACAAATGTCTTAAAACTCAGAACCAGACACAATGAGTATTTGTAAAATGATTTCTATATGTAGGAATCCTGATATATTTAATATGGCTGTTCTGCCATCCAGTACTTTAATTACAGAGCTTTAATGCTTTTTCAAGTTGACAGGATAGCAAGGCAGATAATTGCTCTAAAATCAGAACTCTCACATTCCACATTGAAAAAGACTCATTTGTTTTACAAAATAAATTCGCAGAAACAGAGCACATCACTCAGAAGCTTGTTTGCACAAAAAAGCAGAGACCGCAATCTTTTCATCTCGAGTTTTCAATGTATACCAATTACCGGCTACATTTATGATAGGTCTGTAGAAACCATCTATGGTCACAGCAGTGTTATGACACCTGCTAGGATCTAATAATGCTTGTATTGTATTTCTAAAAACTCTTTATTATATTGGCATTCAGGTCAAAAGAGCATGACAGAATCTTGTAAATGTTCCAAACGACACATCATAAAAAAGTGCTAAAATAGCTGAGGCTGGGGGCTAGATTTACTATGGAAAAGGGGAGATGTTGCCCATAGCAACCAATCAGATTCTAGCTGACATTTTCTAGTATGTAATAGAAGAGGGAAAGTTAGAATCTGATCACTTGTCCGCAGTTTAGTAAATCGAGCCCTAGGGGTTGTTCTGTTTTATTTTGTATAGATTCTGGGTAAAAAGGCAGGTCCCATAAGATTATACCATCAGCCATCTTGTTATATATTTCTGTTGGGTGCTCTTGAGACTCCTTTCTTATGCTGGTGTGCAAAAGTAGGTTGTGATAAGACAGTAGAGGGTTACAGGCATGTCTGATTTATTATTCATTGCATGATCAGTTAGGGACAACAGTTAACTATGTAGCACTACAGTAAACAATCGAGGCTTAACTAATGAATCTACAACCAGAGGTTTCAGATTTAATCTTATTAAACTTTAGCACATATCCAACCTACGGTCTGTTTGCGAGACTCAGCAACCTGACATTTGTGGAACATTTCCAATGCCTGTCCTCCCAAGCAGTATTCCAAGTGTCATAATTAAAACCTAATCAGGACAAATCTGAAAATCATATGCTAATGCTGTCATGATCTGTCTTAATATATTTTGATGAAAGAAATAGATATACTTCAGAGGCCTGCTGTCTGTCACCTTACCTTAATTATTTACTCAGCAACAAACTATTTCTTATTAAAGCTTGGCTAAGATATGGAACATTCATGTTCAGTATGTTTTTATTATTGGAAACATGTTACATCAAAGGAATGTTTCCCCTAACACATGTTTGAGGAGCCCTCGATATCCTTTTCTGAAAGCAACTATGACATAAACATACATGCATCAGTTGGAACCTATGGGGCCAGCCTATCAGATGTGCTGACTCAAGATTCGTTTAAGCAGGATAGCCCCACAGTGTGCCACTGCTTAAGGGAAGCACAATGCAGCTGTTATGCTGAATGCAGCATAACATAGCACTGGGGAAATGACATAGTGTGTACCCGAGTTGAATTATTACTTAGTACACATGTTGTTACAGGGTTTAGGCTCTCACCTCTGGCCCTGCATTGGAACGCAGCCACCTGATGCTGCGTTCTGTGCTGATATACGTCCCTCTGGAGTCGCAGAAAGTCATCCACTGAAAGGTGTGTTTAACCTAACTCTACCCTTAGCCCCTTCCTATTCCCAACCCTCCATGCTCTGCACCCTAACCCTAACCCTCCCTTTTCAACAGCCTAACCCTTACTTTCCCTTTTTACAGCCCAACTCTTCATGCCCTGCAGCCTAACCCTAACACCCTAACACTAACCTTTTACCCCCACCACAGCCTAACCCTATTCTACCCGCCACATCCACCTCAGCCTCTCACTATTGGGAATGGGGAAATAGGTTCTTGGTCCCAATAACAAATTTCAATTTTTAGCCTATTTCAAACAATGATACATCTGTCATTCAACTGGCAAACTGTATCATAGGCGAAATGCGTAAGTTCGACCAGCAGCCACATCCTGGATTTGTTCATCCGCTGCCTTACAACTCTGGATCAGGTGCATACTGCACATCTTGCATATCTGACAATGTCACACAGCACATGAGACTTTCCAGGGGATTTAAAAACAACCATCAGAGAGCAGAACTGTATCTCCTCTGTGCCCGGCACATTTTAATGAAGGGTTTTTCAGTGAATTCTGTACTTTTCCATTCTTAATTCTGAGCGTCGTCATCTCGGGCATTCCAATTGTTGCTGCTGAATAAAAGTAACAAGCTGCAGATGCTTAGCCGAGGTTACATTCATTTCTGAATAGCTTTAGTGCTGCATTCATTATGTCTACATTATTCACACTTTAACCTCTATTGGCATAACATGGATTTGTTTTTTTTTTAACTAAATCAAAATTGAAAAGCGGCATTGTTCAGTGTGCAAACCCACGTTCAGCTTGGCCGATATATTCATTAGTTAGTCCTGATCGTCCTATGCTTCATTATTTACTTATCATTGGTAGAAACATGTGATTACTGCAGTAACAAACCATGTAGTCTTATACCTCCTGGGAAAGTAGGGATAACATTGTGATGTGGAATGGCTACAAATCAGGTTATTAGACAATCTTGTCAGGCAAACTCACACTGAGGAGATTGTTGGATAAATGAATTATGGAACCTCAGACAATTTAAGCTGGCCATATCAAAAATCGCATGAATTCGCCAATAATCTTGCTGATTTTTCCGCTACAGCCCCAAATAGTATGGTCTACTTTCGTCGGCTGCAAAATATCGCTTGTGGCCATACACAGTACGATCATTTTATTTTATCGTCGGATTTTCTTTTTACATAAAGGGCAATCGTTAGCATGTGGTTATTAAAAATTCTTCATAAATGTTATAGTTCAGTCCAACAAATCTATGTCCCACAGCTCCTGATGCGCAAGGATGCACCTGCATATATAAGCAGTGTTACACTCTGCAGGTTCATCATAGCAGAGTGCGTGTATTTCCTTGCCAAGTTCTATGTGTCTGTTCTCACCCAGCTGCAGTGTAATCATTCCTTGAAGGTGTGTCTGTCTGCCACAGCTGATTGGGGGAGTTTCCCTTAAATAGCCTCTTGCTGGAATATTCCTTGAGCTTCATAGCGTCTGAGCGTCCTGATCATACCTGAACTGTCTTCCTTGCATGGTTGCACCACTGGTCCCAGCAGTACCTTCATCTTATCTCCTGCAAACCTGAACTGTCTTCCTTGCATGGTTGCACCACTGGTCCCAGCAGTACCTTCATCTTGTCTCCTGCAAACTTGAACTGTCTTCCTTGCATCGTTGCACCACTGATCCCAGAAGTACCTGTATCTCTGTTCCTGCCATCTTTCAACTCAAGCCACTATTGCTATACAGTTTACCCTACCAAACATTTGTTTATTCCCATTCGTTCATAACCTGGACTCTGCTACCTTCAATAAATATCTTATCTTTCATTTGGGTTTCCATATTCCTTCTACTAAGCTGCAGAGTAATTCATAGCATTGCAAGGTAAATCCATAACGAGCAGGTGTTTAAACACAGGCGCTGCATGAAATGTCCCAGTTCATTTGCATAAGCACGCCTCTACTTCACCATAAATTTATCGCCGAAGATCTAACAGATCTAAAAGATCTGGTGCTTTTTATCGTTTTAAATCAAACATGTCAAAAGATCAAATAATCGTTCAGAAGCCCTTTTTGGATGATTATTGGATTCTCGTCCGGAAAATCATTACCTTACACTTGCACGATAATTCGGGCCCTTAAGCGATAATTAAAGGATCGGCCCGATAATTGCTCTAGTGTATGGCCAGCTATACACTAGGACGATTATCGGTCCCAGCAGGGGGTGGGCCGATAAACGAGACGATTTCCCACTTCCCATACACCTCTCCTGCTGGGACCGATAATCCTAGCAGAAGAGAGGAGGGGGGCAGCGCTCTCTGTTGCTGCTGCTTTATATCTATGTACAAAGCTGCTCTGACAGCTGTAAAGGTATACTCTACAGCTGTCAGAGCAGCATAGTACATAGATATACAGCAGTGGCTATTGCAGGGAGTAGTACAGACAAGGAACAGCCGAAGCCGTGCTGTGTTAAGCACGGCTTCGGCTGATTCTTATCTGTATTATGCATGCAATAGCCGCTGCTGTATATCTATGTGCTATGCTGCTCTGACAGCTGTAAAGTATACCTTCAGAGCTGTCAGAGCAGCTTTATACATAGATATAAAGCAGCAGCAGCCTTCTGATTGGCTCCCTTAAAATATCAGGAGCTTTCTCCCTATTTAAATCAAACATTTCGAAAGATCAAATAATTGTACAGAGTGTTTCTGGTGCGTTTATTTGGCGTTTCAAAAATTGATCTGTTCCATACACTAGAGCGATTATTTGCCCGATACCCCGATAATTAGGAGATCAGGATGATAATCGCCTAGTGTATGGCCAGCTTTAGAAACTTACTTTCCTATGGAGTGGTGTTGATGCAATTTAGTTTTGGAGGGATAGTGTTAGGATCCTGCTCTGTACTGATCTGTCTGCTGTTAATCACTGTGAGCTGCTGGGCACCTGTGCGAGAGCTCTTGCTTTCAATCAGCTTGTAGCTGCTGTGCAGGTGTGTTACCTATGCTGCTGGCTGACTCATGTTTAAAAGAACCTACCTGACTCTGCACCCTTGCCAGTGATAGAGTCATGGTGCATGGTGCAGCCGTGTCCTGGTTTCTGAGCTCTTGTTTCTATGTCCTGTTTACACTTTTGAGGGTCATCTTGATTCCTCATATTGTTCCTTAAAAAATACATCCAGCTGCAGAGCCTGTTATTTGTCAGCTGCAAATTCTGGTTCCTGTCACTAGCAGTATCCATCTTCAAAGTCCTGACTGTACATCTGTGTCCTTGATAACGTGTCGACTTGCTGAGGGTCCAGCCTTCCATGTCTGGATGGTAAAGGCACTCTGTAGCTTCATGACTGTAGAGCAGTTCCCAAGTCACTCCATCTTCTGACTTCTGGTGGTGCATCAGCTGTCTCCTTCTTTTGATGTTCCGCTTCTCCATGTCCACTCCAGCTGACTGTGTTCATACAATCCACGCTGTATGGTAAGAACTTGTGCTAAACTTACCTTTCGGTTTCTGCGTCTTGTTTGTAATTCTGAGGGACTTTGGCTCTGCCTCAGTGGAGTGGGAATTTGCTGCACTCTATTACCTTGGTGCTGCTCACTGATACTTGCCATCTGATGGGACTGTGTCCTACACTAGATTACTGGGACTGTTATTATTTGCACTATTGGCCATTACTGGCACCTGCACGTCATTTAATATTGCAATGTATATAAATACTCTGAATTACTGAGTTTGTCTGTTAGTTCTTGTGTTCCTATATAGATTGTCATTTATTATGACATATACCTAAGAGATAAGCATTGGTGGATTTCCCATTAGGGAAGGCACATGCCTAGGGGTGCTTTTATTCGTGGGGCAGCCAGGATCAGTGACAGCTGGTACAAGGGAAATACCTGAACCAGACATAAGGTCCACACACACAGACCTGGGTGACAATGGTTGCTAAACAAAACCCAGTGAGTGGCAGGACTTTGGACTCTGATCTCTAATTTTGTGTCTTGGGGTGACCTGAATCCTAAATTCAGGCCTGGGTTATTTTTGTGGATATTATAGGCTGAGGCTTATATTTATTATACTTGATAACAGAACTAGCCTAGACTTTAAACATGGACTTTCCAGTAAAGAAACATTAGGTGGCTTGTGTTGCCATGGCATTAACCATCTGATGAAAGCATCCACTGAAAGGATTGTGTCACTGTACACACTCTTCAAATCTTTGACAGACCGCCTATCATTCACAGACAATTCATTTAATAATGCATTGGAAAAATAATTAGACAGAGCAGTCGCTGCAGCATACACACACTTGTCAATTGATTGACTGTCAGGTAGGTCTACTGGTTTTTAAGCAAGTTTAAATATGTTTTGCTACAACCAGGATTGAATGTATCAAGCGGTCTTTAGAGTGTACACACTTATCCAAATTGGATTGGACAAGAATGGGAAAAGTATGTCAGAGTCTTGGGCATTTAATCTCAGTCAGAGTCTTGGGCATCTAATCTAAATCAGAGTCTTGAGCATCTAATCTCAGTCAGATTCCTGGGCATCTAATCTCAGTCAGAGTCCTGGGCATCTAATCTCAGTCAGAGTCCTGGGCATCTAATCTCAATCAGAGTTTTGGGCATATAATCTCAGTCAGAGTTTTGGGCATCTAATATCAGTCAGAGTCTTGGGCATCTATTCTCAGTCAGAGTTTTGGGCATATAATCTCAGTCAGAGTCTTGGGCATCTAATCTCAGTCAGAGTCTTGGGCATCTAATCTCAGTCAGAGCCTTGGGCATCTATTCACAGTCAGAGTTTTGGGCATATAATCTCAGTCAGAGTTTTGGGCATATAATCTCAGTCAGAGTCTTGGGCATATAATCTCAGGCAGAGTTTTGGGCATATAATCTCAGGCAGAGTCTTGGGCATATAAAGGGGGCCATAACAATCCCTGGTGAAAATAGATTTCTTTTTTACATGTGGCTAATATAAATTCATGTTTTTTGTTTCAGAGACACTCCATGTGCCGCCCTCTGCATCCGGTGCAGGATTTAGGAATGCAGAATGAACGGCCTACCCTGACATACGCATCTCCTTGCGCTCTTGCGCTAACAATTTAGTGCTGATTTACGTAAGTGCTTTGCGTAATTCCCCTAATGTTATTACGACTGGATCCTGCCCAGTGACTGGTACATCTAGTGTTGGATATAAGGCAAAAATGGAATATTGATGCTTTTCCAACATATCTTAATATATGTCTAATTCAGGGATGCAGACTCTCCCGGAATATCCAGGAGACTCCCGAAATTTGAGCAGTCCCTAGTGTTACAAAGGATTGGGTGGGACATGATGGCGTAATTTTCATCATCAAGCCCCTCTCATCAAGGTTTTGCATAAATTGCATCATTAAGCTCCACCCCCATGCCGCCATCTTAGCCATCTCCCGGAGGGGAGTAGAAAAAAGTCGACCATGCAGCGTAATCATTTAGGAGCACCATTTTGTGACCCACATTTGTTTAATCCTGTAGATATGTAGATATGAGTGCATTACAGGCTGTTGTTTCTCTAAGATCATTACAGAATAGGCCATTATTTTATATTACTCAATACACACATAGGTTACATGTAAACACTAGGCCCCCTTTGATGTGGTAACATGGATTATGTCTTAA
This sequence comes from Limnodynastes dumerilii, assembly GCA_011038615.1. NCBI lineage: Eukaryota > Metazoa > Chordata > Amphibia > Anura > Limnodynastidae > Limnodynastes > Limnodynastes dumerilii. Next base: position 549,954 of record WWET01000001.1, on the reverse strand, counting down.
TCTGATAAACCCTCAGTATTGCCTGTATGCAATTCCTCTGAAAGTTGACCCACACTGACAACAAGTGATATGCAATATTTACAAGGTGATAATAGGTGTTTGATAAATATGACCTTAGATTGTGTGGATGTTTAGTCATCTAGCCTCATGTTACACTTTTTTTTGATGGAATGGTAAATCTGATCAGGATAAAGACTTTCATCTATATTCAGTGTGGAGTTTTACAGATTAATGAGGATAATTAATGCTGGTAAAATGAAGATGGATTTTGTTACGGATATAGCTTTTCACTGGGAATGTTGTAACCTCTATAATATACAAACTAAATTATAGTTAAACTGATGAATAGCATAAGAAAACCAGTGTATTAGCATACTTTGGCACTCCTGGTTTTGTGAAACTACAACACCCAGCAGGTATAACTGACAGGCCTGAGTCTGGATGGGCAGGACTAGGTGGAGCCAGGCACGTCCTCTGACCGATTGAAGTTTTGATGTAAACTGTGTTCCGGATTGTCCGCAATTGACTACATGCCTCCACCTTCCCCTCCCACAACACGCCTTTCTGAGCGCAATCGGCCGCAGCTTGAGTTGCGTTCATGTCTGAATCGCACAGGAGTACATGCGCATAGTTTCTGTGCACACAATCACACCGTAACACGCTACGCAAGCTGCCGTACACTCACCTCTGGATCGGCCCCAAAAACAATGCACAGATTAAGCGTAAGGGCCAGATTTACTAAGCTGCGGGTTTGGAAAAATGGAGATGTTGCCTATAGCAAAGCATAGATTCAAGCTTTCACTTTCCTATTACATACTAGAGAATGTTAGCTAAAATCTGATTGGTTGCTAGGGGCAACATCTCCACTTTTCCAAACTTCAGTTTAGTAAATCTGGCCCCAAGTGTGAAACCTGGAATGCATGGAAGCAATGTTATTGATGTAAAGAAGTATGAAAGATGATTTTGTCCATGAAAAGTACAGAAAGTTTGTTTAGGAAGGACAAAGGGAAATCAAGTATCAAACACATTCTTTCCCTCAGTATATAGAAACAAGAAGCTGATGACAGGAAAATGTCTGGAACAGGAACTATCCTGTTACATCTCTCTGACACTGATTGTCAGGGGAAAGACCTGCAGACAATTGCATGTGGTTTTATCTTTTTTAGTGTTTTGTATCAAATTATATTTCATCCAATAATGATATTTCAACTTAAAATATTGCAAAATGCCTATAGCGCTGTAGAAATTCTTAAAGTAACTCTTATTCTGCCCTAATATATATCAGGGTTGCCGGGAGATTTCGGAGGAAAGAACTAGATGTCGATATGAGGGCGGGACTTAATGACATAATTTATGCAAATTGTGTCATTAAGTCCCGCCCCCTGTCAACCACTGCTGCAATTCCCATAGTGATGCTGGTCGATCCCCACCACATGGGGCAAGTTCTGTATTTTACATCAAGATTTCGGGTGATCTGATTCATTAATCATTTAATATTGAATTTTAATGACCAATAAAAACGGCTAGCTCACTATAACGTCTACAGATTAGTATGTTTATCGGCATGTATGATAACTGGTAGAAGGCAATCCTTAATTAACGCCATCTGAAGCTGTTCTTGATGACAGTCATTTTAATGAGGCAGGTTATGCTGTAGGCATTAATGCACTGAAAATGCACATTCCAAGCAACCAATAGATTGAATCTGGCATCTGTTGCTCTTAAACACTATTTAGTGTGTAATGTTTTCAATGCATAATGTTTATCCATAATACAGTGTAGAAGTCTTGCAATCATATGCTCCTCAGCTGTCTCAGAACTCTGGCCATGGTTGGACATGCAGTTCAACAACAGATGCCGAGCTACCTTTTACAACAGTGCTGGGATGCAGTTGGCCCTCTTACCATGGAAATGGCCTCACGGTACATTTACTATTAACATTAATAACCCCAAACAATACTTTTATTTATTTAAAGGAGGCAACATTGTGCAAGCGGTACAAGCCATAACAGGCAAACATGATGTCAACACATAAAGAAGCTGGAAGCCCAAGCTGACAGCTCTGGGACCCAGTGAGGCCCTAGGAATGCCTATGCCATAACTATGATGAGTATAAAAGTGACCATAGTAATATATATATAATAATAGTGGAGCTGATCCAGAGCTTTATCTCAGATTCGCTGTTTAGAATGCATGTGACCAATCCAGTGTTCAATATTCGTTACAACTTCTGAAAAGTCACTGACTGGTGAGTATTTTCCTCCAACAGTTTTTCTAATCCTAACCCTAACCCTAACCCTCCCTTCCAAGTAGCCTGACCCTAACCTTCCCCTCCGCACAGCCTAACCTTAAGGCTCCCATCCCTGTAGTCTAACCGTAAGACTCCCTTTTTCCGATCCATCCCCTCCCCGCATCCTAACCCTTGGATTCCCCTTCTGAGCTGTATCCCCTCCCTGCAGCCTAACCCTAAGACTCCCCTACTATACTGTATCCCCTCCCTGCAGCCTAACCCTAAGACTCCCCTTCTAAACTGTATCCTCTCCCCACAGCCTAACCCTAAGACTCCCCTTCTATGCCGTTTCCCTTCCCTGCAGCCTAACCCTAAGACTCCCCTTCTAAATTGTATCCTCTCCCCGCAGCCTAACCCTAAGACTCCCCTTCTAAACTGCATCCTCTTCCCGCAGCCTAACCCTAAGACTACCCTACTAAACTGTATCCCCTCCCCGTAGCCTAACCCTAAGACTCCCCTTCTAAACTATATCCCCTCCCTACAGCCTAACCCTAAAACTCCCTTCCCCACAGCCTAACACTAAGACTATATACTTCTATGCTGTATCCCTTCCCCGCAGCCTAACCCTAAGACTCGCCTTCTATACTAGATCCCTTCCTCACAGCCTAACCCTAAGACTCCCCTTCTAAACTGTATCCTCTCCCCGCCACCTAACCCTAAGACTCCCCTTATACACTATATCCCCTCCCCACAGCCTAACCCTAAGACTCCTCTTGCGTTGGATACTGTCGGGTACTGCAGCAGATCTTGCGACGGGTGCGGATGTCGGAAAGGTAATGAATGGGGAAGTTTCTGAAAAATAGATTCGGAAAACTTACCCATTCATTATAAAAACTTTCTAACTAGTGACATTTTCGAAATAGAGACAGCAATTAGCAGGGGGGGAGGGGGACGATCGAAGCCCTAATTATTACTAGAAGAATAGGGCCCTTTACTGAATGAAAGTCTCCTCCGTTACACCTCCCCTGAGCTCGGAGGAAGCGCAGGAAATCCGGGCTACTACTGCGCTCTCAACATCACAAAACTGCCCCCTTTCTCATTTAAATATAGCGGAGCTCAGCGTTCCGCTAGCGCAGAGCACAACTCGTGCGGATCCGCTGCTTTGCGCCCGTCTTTCTTTGCTCGCTCCCGCTGTGCACATGCGTGCTGCGAATGCACGCTACGCTTACACCTACAAAAAATAGGTTGGATCAGCTCCAATAAGCTTCACACACTGGGTTTTTATTATATAACTCGATCTGTGTTTTGCAAATGATGGTGGACATTTTATTTTTCTCCTTCTGGCACAGAAAAAGAGAAGTGAAATATTAGGATTTGAAATCTGTTTCAGCAGCTTGTAACCTGAAGAACAGGTTTCCTATCCGGATAAAAAAAAGGGCTTTACTTACAGGAGATGGCGACTCCCTCCCTACACCCTGCTCCCCTCCCACTATGAACTTGCTGTTGCCCTGGAGCTGACTTGTTTGAATAGGGACTGACTGGCTGAGCTGACATCCGTGTGGGTGACTGACGGAGATCACTGGGAGCTGGGAGGCACGAAAGAAACTTTATTGTTCTCCTGCTTTCTCCTTGGGACATGTCCTGCTGGAATGAATGATGAAGAAAGTTTCCCTGGCTGGATCTTTGGACAAGTTAACGTGACGGTGTGACGGAAAAAGGTACAATATAACTAAGCAGAGGATATTACAGAGTGGTGGCAGTGCATGTGGCACCCTGGGCAGGGGTAGTGTGGCATTGCATGTGGCACCCTGGGCAGGGGTAGTGTGGCATTGCATGTGGCACCCTGGGCAAGGGTAGTGGGTGCAGTGCATGTGGCACCTTAGGCAGGGGTAGTGTGGCATTGCATGTGGCACCCTGGGCAGGGGTAGTGTAGCATTGCATGTGGCAACCTGGGCAAGCGTAGTGGGTGCAGTGCATGTGGCATCCTGGGCAGTGGTAGTGGGTGCAGTGCCTGGCATTAGAGGTGTGGAGGAGATCTCAGTGTCAGACAAGTTTCCCGGCATTATTACCTCAGTCAGATGGTGTCTCTGTAATTGGCTGTGAAATCAGCTCCTAGACATCACACATGTGTTATAAGATGCTCACTTATGCCTTGGCTACACATGTATTGTCTTCACATGTGCCACTTTACATACAGTATCACAAGTCTAAACATGCATTACTTAGGTTATTATTTATTACTATTTAATATTTGCACTATGTTGCTGTAAATTGCTTTCAGATACTTTTTGGAGGTAGTTATTTATGATTGAAATATTAGATTCTGACTGTTTGATATCACATGGACTCACAAGTTACTTTATTGCTTTTATTACATGGTTACATATTTAATATTTATTACATGACTACAAATATATTCTATTTGTGTGCAGGTATATATATATATATATTGGTTGTTATTATTATTATTATTATTATCATCATTATAATTGTCAGGCATTTACTTATAGCATAGCTGTATAGTTAACTTTTGGGTTAATTGTTTATTTTATGTAATATTTTCTGTCAGAACTGTAACATTTATTACATTTATGGAATTCTGAGATGTTTGTTTATTTACATTTACTGTCTTTTGTTGAAGTTTCTGTGTTTTTGAACAATTTTGTAGGATTTGTAAATATAGCTATTTATATTTATACGCAGTGATCCTTGTTTACTTCATCTGTTTACACACACAAGTAAGGATGCTGTGATTTTATTTCCTGCCTTTTACAAGAAGGGATTAATAACTAAATTTAGAAATCTTTAACATATGGGAGTTGTAGATTGTGCCCCCTTCCACCTCTATATATGTTGGCAGATTTTTTCATTGGCATCATTGCAGTGCAACATAGTTTAAAAATATGTCCAAATGGCACCTTCTAGCTGAATTAGCACCTAACAGTAAATAAGGCCTATTATCTGTCATTTAATGCAGCGTTATGTAATCCATTTTCACTCATTTAATGATTTAATCAGGGTGTATTAATAAATAGCCGCTGTAGTGCTCTGTCTTGTAGTAGTGGGGTGCTGGGCGGTTTTCAGTGTCTCACTTTCACTAACAAAAGGAACAAGCAGCTGGTTTATTATAGTAGTCAGTCAGAAGCTGGCATCACAACCCTTACATATTAAGTGACATGGGCCAGGCTGCAGCAGGTAATCTCCACAGCACCTTATCTGCTGCTGAAAAACTAGTCATGCCTTACCACTAACAGTGCTTCTTTATTTATCCTA